>JASANC010004323.1:0-23382 GCA_030248135.1 Theristus sp. LFF4_11
TCGGACCGCTCTTAAGATTGGTCTTTTCGCTCGCTGACCTTTGTTGCGACTGGCCTACTTTTGGAGCTCTGTTGGGATTGGACCTAATTGTGGAAAGCTTTCTGACCTCCGGTGGGACTGGACCTAAAGTACTTGGTCAATTTTGCCACTGAAAAGGAGCCGCATCTTTGCCACTGGACAGTTGGGACTGGACCTAATGTGTGTTTGGCAAGAACCTGTTTGTAACTTCGTTTTTCGTAGTTTCGTTGGGTCTGATCTCTCTCAATCTGCTAAGACTGGAACTAACTCCGGACCTCTGTTGTTATTGGACACAGCTTCGTGACCCCTGGTACAGAGCCTCTCTGTGGACCCCTCTCACAACAGCGTACTTTTTGCTCCATCCGTAACAAGCTTAAAAACAGACATCTGTTCAACTAACGCTCCAGCCACGGTGTGCAGGGCTGTTTTTGGTCGTTGCCAGCGAATTGCGGTCGTGGCTGCCGCAACATTGCAGCACTATCAATCTGAAAATAGAAGCAGAGACGTTCTTCAGATTGCGCTTGAACCGGAAGCCTCCGCTTTGAACCCATATAAACTCAGAAACGCGCAAGTTGGAAAACGTGTAAAGTGTCAAAAACTTTCCAAGAGAAACATGCGACCACGAAAACTCCAATCTAAACCGAAACAGAAATCGAAACAACCATCATTGTGAACTTTACTGACCGTTTCACTTGGCAACAATTTTTGAACTAAAACTATCGAAGCATAAAACAACAGCCGGTGTCAACAGCGACAAGTTGCCATAGTATGAGCGGGGGGAGTCAAAATATGGCAACATGTTTTGCCATATTTTGACCCCTCCGGACAAAATATGGCGGGGGTCAAAATATGGCATGACGCCGGCTGGAATAATACCAGCCAAATCCTCTTCAACTTTCGCGATCTCTCCCGATCAATTCAGCCAATCAGCAAAGAGAGGTTACTGCGTCACAGCATTACCTTGCGTGTTATTTTCTGGAGAGCTCTTTAGAGACGGTATGCGCGCGAACTATGCGTGCCACTGCACATGCTGTCTGTTTTTCAGAAAATCTTCCGATCACAAACCAACCGGATGAACGCCATGGCGACGGCCAGCCAGAGACTCGCGGAGTGCATCGCGATTGACAGCGCTGCGTGCACGGCCAGGAAATACAGCCAGGAAAGTGCCAAGAACGGATTGTGGCAGTCGTCGACGTTCAGTTGGAACTCGAAATGCACCAGATAGACGAGGTAGCTGACATGGAAAGTCTGTGATCGATTTTATCCACACAGAGGCACCTTTACGTAATATTAATTTTTAAGTTCTGCGACTGAATGCGTGTGCAGACGTGAAAAGAAAACTACGGTAGTTTCAATCTTTATGTGGCAATTCAAAGTCGCCTAAGTGACTCGACCCTATGTAGGGGACTCGGATCACTTTATCAATTTTAAATTCCCGCGTCCTATTGTACATGTAACTGTTTACCCATCTATAGGCGCATTGAGTTGCGGGACCAAAATAAAAGATCATAACGAATCAGGTGTTGATTGAACAGTTTCTACGATTAATCAATCACCCTGAGTTCAAAGCAGCGATTCAGCATTACGACTGTTCACCAACCACTGTATGATTACAGGGTTGCTTGCCATTTTGTCTGGTCTTGTGGCATCTCCGTTTGTCTCGTACGTGTTTCACACCGGGCAAAATGACGTCATGAACGAACCAACATTGCAGATTGCCACCACTAATCCAACGTCACCTGGCCATCGTGGCGGCGTCACACACGGCCATGCCCGTGAGCACCCCGTTCACCGCGTTGCGTCGCATCCGTGCGCTCATCAGCACGGCCACGTGCAGCACGTTCGTGAGCACACCGAAGGCACAGATGCACGCGCACAGCGTGCCATGCACCGGGTCGTAGGCACTGCAAAGCACACATTCACAGAGGAATTTGTGAAAACTGTTGCAACTTGTAGGAAAAAATTTCATTTTTTTCATTCATTCAATTTATTTAGAACCTGTATGAAGTGGACAGCCTTGTTGAACGGAGACGGAAATTTTTCTTTTCTCCTTGTGGCAATATGCGTAAAAACAAAAGTTTGTTATTTTTTTCAAACCAAGTTTTTCAAGCTCTATTATTGTGCAATTCGAAAAAACAAATGAAAACCAACGTCTTCAATGTTTGCAACAACTGTAGAATCGTTGAATTATCGGCCAGTAGTTGATGCACATTGGTGTAGTTCTGGCCGCGACAAAACGACATATTTTCATTCGGCAGAGTTTTTCTTGTCGTCTCTGACTTTTCTTTCCGGGTGTCGTTATTCAGCAAAATAAATAAGAAACAGTTTTTCTTGTTTTCTGACTTTTCTTTCCGGGTCGTTATCAGCAAAAGTAATATGAAACAACATGAGGCGTGTAATTGGTTTGCTCAAATGTAACCACCGACTTGATACCGTAAAGTCTTGCATTTAAGGTTCCTCCCACTTATAAGACGTACCTCCGTTCAAAAGTGGGCGGAGTGTCACACGGCGGGAAATTAAAAAATTCGAAATTTTGAGTTCGTCGCAATCCGCACTTTTTAATCTTCGCTTTATAACACCTCCTCCCATGTATAAATTAGGTTGTCATACAAAATTCAACTTTTTTCAGAATTTTTGATTTTCAAATTTATGTAAGGAGACCTTATGTGCAAGATTTTACGGTAACTGCCGGAAACATGTATCGACTGCGGTGACCCGCGTGTTCATTGAACACTAAACGAGCATCATATTTTTTTAATTTTATACTTGAACGTCACTAATGACATTCAGTTGCAATAACATGCGCTCGCGAAACACAAGAAACACATGAATGTTATGAAATGTGCATGCACAAGATGAGATGAAAACGAACCTGGAGTTGCTTGCTACATGTTCAAAGAAGATGATTTTTTATCGCATTTTATGGGGACTATCTTGTTCCGACCGAAAAAGCGCGGTTCTGCGTCTAGCCATCATTTACCATACCGGTTTCAAATGGAAAATAAAAACGGCAAAACATAAATCGTACGAAGAAAAAACGGGCGGACTACAAAGTTTCGATAGGGAAAACTACGATATGTATAGGAAAAGAAATTATAGCGCACAAAAGAGTTCCATCTCAGTTATTTGTCATCTCGGAATATGTATGTGGAGCCGGAGCAAAAAAATATTGTTGGTTTATAAACCCAAAACTCCTGTTTCGTGCATTAATCGTTCACTGAGAACAGTTGTCATTGTGGCATGCGTATAACAATGTTCGCAACTTGAAAATGACCCCTCTCCTAGTTTTTCCTGCTTGCCAGATTCGAGTGAAACTACATATCAGCGACTTTCTGTACATTCAAATCCGTAGAATCAAGCGATTGCTGATGGGTAGCATCTTCACACACATTTCAACCAATCATTACGCAGCAAGGCGAAAACAGACGGGGTTCACTTCCGTAAGTGACAAGTTACATGTTGTCAGAAAAAAACATAATTGGAAACCGTAAATAACAGTTAAAAACGATAGTTTGTTCGGAAAAAAACCTGTATGGAACACGGCACATATGGAACATGGAGCACTGTTTCAATGGCAATTCTCACCTCACTGTTGTGCTCGTTTGACAAAGGTTGCATCGTAACAAAAGAAACAAATTTCCGGAATTTTTAACACGTTCATAAGCAACTGTTCAATCCCAAAGGGTTGCTTTTCATTATTGTGTCCTAAAGGTAGTCCAAGAACTGAACAGAAGCCGCCCACTGCAAAAAAAACATTTGAAAAAACTGCTGCATACACAACCCTGCATGTGTCATATGTTTTGTAGGAGAAGTACCGTACGTACAGAACCATCCCAACATCCTATTATTCATGGAATGCATTTTTGTTCCAAATAGTAATTGCATTAACAATTCAAAAATTAATTTGCCGTGTATAAGCGATTACTTTTGCTGATGCACGTGCACATTTGTTGTGTAATTCTTTACCAGAGCAACGTCAGGTTTTTTATTGGCATCATAAAATTGCATCACTGTTAAAAAAATCTGTTGAGTGGGGTTCTCGTGAATAAGAAAATGGCAGAATTGAGAAAACGATTTTGTTTTGATTTTTTGCGCACCCAACGCTGAGAAAACAAAAGCGTGTGAATGTAATGTCCTACTTGAGCCTCGAGCTTGGGCCTTGCGACAGTAGTCTCTATGCGTGCTGAGAGTGTGCTGCGTGTGACTGCGTATAACTAGAGATGTAAGGGTCAAAAAAAAAATTTTTTTTTTAATTTTTTTTTTAAAAAAAAAAGTAAAAAAAAAATGAGCATTTTTTTTTTTATTTTTTTTATTAAAAATTTTTGAAATTTTTTCTTTAATGTGCCCTGAAAATGCCGTTTTTGGCATAATTTTTCGAAAGTTCAACAAAAATTTTCTTTGACTTTACCTTGTCACTTAGTCTTCAACGCTGCAGGTGGTATTCTGGATTGATTTATCGACTGTTTTCAGCCTTGGTGAGTGATGATCGACTCGCGCATTGAAGTACTTGAGCGTCGCAAAGGCTAGTTCAACAAATTCCGATGTCGCTAAGGTGAGATAGAAGCAGAGAACTCACATTTACGCATCGTTTTTCAGGATCTCGAAAGGTGGAAATTGCACTGTCTGCCACTGCAAGCGTAACTTCGTTGGTTGATCGTTGCTGTTTCGCCTCGTGTCGTCAGCGTGATCACACCGGTTTGTTGTGGAACTTGTTTCCATGTTATTTGAGGTGAATTTAGAGGCAAAACACGAGACGTGATGTCGTCGGTGGGAAAATGGGGTCGCCGAAACCAAGTCTGAAATTTTCACCCTCCTCCCATATGAGTGGGGGTCATATGGTAAGTCGGTGGCTCCTCAGATGGTGATATTCGGACTCCCTGAAAAATTCTGAACAACTTTCATTTTTAAAAAAAAAAATTTAAAAAAAAAAATTTTTTTTTTTAAAAAAAGAAAAAAAATAGAAAATTTTTTTTTTCTTGACATCTCTACGTATAACAGGGTGCGTCGTGCGTGTGTGCAGACGCTAAGCTACTCTATTCTGAGTAATAGTTGTGGTTGTATCTGATTGGTTAGCGTTTCTGCCATCTCGATATTGTTTCGTATTTGTTCTTGTGGTACAAGCTGTGTGTTCATAGTGAGTGTGCCAGTTGCCAGTTTTATTGTTCAACAGTAGTTTTCGCTGGTTTTATCTGTCGTTTTTATCCAATCGAGTTGGCCGTTTCAGCCAACTGAAGTAAAGTTTCATTTCATTCGGCACCAGTCTAAACAAATGACCGTAAATTCAAAACAAAGCAACAAAAATCGAGTCCGTCTGGCCGAGCACAACGTCATCACACACGCAACCGCTTTGATTGTTGGTCCAGCAAGTGTTGGGAGCCAGTAACATGCTCGGGCATGTGTTGGGGCCAGTAACATGTTTGGTCACGTGTTGGGGACCGGAAACGTATTCGAGTACGTGTTTCGGGCCGGCAACATGTTCGGGCACGTGTTGGGTGGGAGTCGGGAACATGTTCGAGCACGTGTTGGGAGCCGGGAACATGTCCTGGCACGTGTTGGTAGCTAATAACATGCTCGGGCACGTGTCGGGTGGGAGTCGGGAACACGTTCGAGCACGTGTTGGGAGCCGGGAACATGTCCTGGCACGTGTTGGTAGCTAATAACATGCTCGGGTTCGTGTTGGGGTCGGGAACATGTTCGGGCACGTGTTGGGACTCGGGAACATGTCCTGGCACGTGTTGGTAACTAATAACATGCTCGGGCACGTGTTGGGTGGGAGTCGGGAACATGTTCGAGCACGTGTTGGGAGCCGGGAACATGTCCTGGGGGAGTCGGGAACATGATCTGGCACGTGTTGGTAGCTAATAACATGCTCGGGTTCGTGTTGGGGTCGGGAACATGTTCGGGCACGTGTTGGGAGCCAGTAACATGTTCGGGCACATGTTGGGGCTGGAAACGTATTCGGGCACATGTTTCGTGCCCGCAGGGAACTGGGAACACCTGTTAAGGGGCTGGGCTGGGTGCAAGTTGGGGCACGTGTTGGGGACCGGGATTGGGAACATGTTCGGGCACGTGTTGGGGGCCGGGAACGCATTCGGGCACGTTTTTCTGCCGGTAGCATGTTCGGACACGTGTTTGGGAGCCGGAAGCATGTTCGGGCATGTGTTGGGGGCCGGGAACATGATCGGGCGCGTGTTCGTTAACTTGATTCTTGTTTACAGCGCATAATCGGCTCAGTTTTCTGACCCCAGTGTTTTATCATAAAAGTCAGAAATTTCACTGTTTTTACTGTCAGCGCGCAAACTCCGCTTGCAAGCAGTTTGTTTTTCGTTTTGCACAATCACGATGTAGCAAACTCCGCTTGTGAGTTGTTTGTTTTTCGTTTTGCACAATCACGATGTAACGTAACGCGTAAACTCACTTGCAAGTTATTTGCTGTTCATTTTGCACAATCACGATGTAGCGCGTAAACTGCGTTTGCAAGTTGTTTGCTGTCCGCTTTGCACAATCACGATGTAGCGCGTAAACTGCGTTTGCAAGTTGTTTGCTGTCCGCTTTGCACAATCACGATGTAGCGCGTAAACTGCGTTTGAAAGTTGTTTGCTGTCCGCTTTGCACAATCACGATGTAGCGCGTAAACTGCGTTTGCGAGTTGTTTGCTGTTCGCTTTGCACAATCACGATGTAGCGCGTAAACTGCGTTTGCGAGTTGTTTGCTGTTCGCTTTGCACAATCACGATGTAGCGCGTAAACTGCGCTTGCAAGTTGTTTGCTGTCCGCTTTGCGCAATCAAGATGTAGCGCGTAAACTGCGTTTGCATGTTGTTTGCTGTTCGCTTTGCACAATCACGATGTAGCGCGTAAACTGCGTTTGCAAGTTGTTTGCTGTTCGCTTTGCACAATCACGATGTAGCGCGTAAACTGCGTTTGCAAGTTGTTTGCTGTTCGCTTTGCACAATCACGATGTAGCGCGTAAACTGCGCTTGCAAGTTGTTTGCTGTCCGCTTTGCGCAATCACGATATAGCGCGTAAACTGCGCTTGCACGTTGTTTGCTGTTCGCTTTGCACAATCACGATGTAGCGCGTAAACTGCGCTTGCACGTTGTTTGCTGTTCGCTTTGCACAATCACGATGTAGCGCGTAAACTGCGTTTGCAAGTTGTTTGCTGTTCGCTTTACAGAATCACGATGTAGCGCGTAAACTGCGCTTGCAAGTTGTTTGCTGTCCGCTTTGCGCAATCACGATGTAGCGCGTAAACTGCGTTTGCAAGTGGTTTGTTTTTCGTTTTGCACAATCACGATGTAGCGCGTAAACTGCTTTTGCGAGTTGTTTGCTGTTCGCTTTGCACAATCACGATGTAGCGCGTAAACTGCGTTTGCATGTTGTTTGCTGTTCGCTTTGCACAATCACGATGTAGCGCGTAAACTGCGTTTGCAAGTTGTTTGCTGTTCGCTTTGCACAATCACGATGTAGCGCGTAAACTGCGTTTGCAAGTTGTTTGCTGTCTTTGCACAATCACGATGTAGCGCGTAAACTGCGTTTGCAAGTTGTTTGCTGTTCGCTTTGCACAATCACGATGTAGCGCGTAAACTGCGTTTGCAAGTTGTTTGCTGTCCGCTTTGCACAGTAGCGCGTAAACTGCGCTTGCAAGTTGTTTGCTGTCCGCTTTGCGCAATCAAGATGTAGCGCGTAAACTGCGTTTGCATGTTGTTTGCTGTTCGCTTTGCACAATCACGATGTAGCGCGTAAACTGCTTTTGCGAGTTGTTTGCTGTTCGCTTTGCACAATCACGATGTAGCGCGTAAACTGCGTTTGCAAGTTGTTTGCTGTCCGCTTTGCACAATCACGATGTAGCGCGTAAACTGCGTTTGCAAGTTGTTTGCTGTTCGCTTTGCACAATCACGATGTAGCGCGTAAACTGCGTTTGCAAGTTGTTTGCTGTTCGCTTTGCACAATCACGATGTAGCGCGTAAACTGCGTTTGCAAGTTGTTTGCTGTCCGCTTTGCACAGTAGCGCGTAAACTGCGCTTGCAAGTTGTTTGCTGTCCGCTTTGCGCAATCAAGATGTAGCGCGTAAACTGCGTTTGCATGTTGTTTGCTGTTCGCTTTGCACAATCACGATGTAGCGCGTAAACTGCGTTTGCAAGTTGTTTGCTGTTCGCTTTGCACAATCACGATGTAGCGCGTGAACTGCGCGTGCAAGTTGTTTGCTGTTCGCTTTGCACAATCACGATGTAGCGCGTAAACTGCGTTTGCAAGTTGTTTGCTGTTCGCTTTGCACAATCACGATGTAGCGCGTAAACTGCGCTTGCAAGTTGTTTGCTGTCCGCTTTGCGCAATCACGATATAGCGCGTAAACTGCGCTTGCACGTTGTTTGCTGTTCGCTTTGCACAATCACGATGTAGCGCGTAAACTGCGTTTGGAAGTTGTTTGCGGTTCGCTTTGCACAATCACGATGTAGCGCGTAAACTCCGCTTGCAAGTTGTTTGCTGTTCGCTTTGCACAATTTCACAATACCGCGCAAAAGTTCCGCCCTACAATGCACACATTTCCAATAAGCGAAACCTCAACAACAGCTTTGTTTTCGCGATCAGTTTCTTCAGTCAAGTCCCAGACACCTTTTATTTATGGGCTTCGATAGTCGTGTGTGTATGCAGGTCGGCGCCTGTTATGATAATGAACGCACAAATAAAATTCCAGTTACAAAAGATTTGATTAGGCGCCCGGCGAATGTAAAAAACAACAGGAACACACACGCACAGGATAAAGTCATAAAACTCGAAATTAATCCTCTGTGATGTTCATATGTGGAGCGAGGCTAATGTTGTCGCTGTGTCGGCCATTATGATGCGAAAGGACAAGCATCGCCGCGAATGCGAACGCAGCCAGGAAGAGGCCACCCAGGCCGCGTTGCGCAAACGTCCCGTTTTCGGCGACTTTTCGGCAAACGAACAAAACGCAGCGGCCCTTCGTTTGCGGCGCATGAACGTCAGAGCGCGCGCGGTGCGGTGTTGTTTGTTGTTGTTTTCGTTTGTTTTTCTCATTCAGATTGTTCATTGAATAGCCTGCGGCGGTGGGGGTTTTTTAATGCGCTTTTTTCGAGCTGTTCTTCTTTTGACGTTCAGCCCAATGCACATGCACACGTGAAGATTTGATTGAATGCGACACACACGCACGCACACGCAGATATGAATTTGCATGATTTTTTCTGACAAACATCTGGCACATAAGTGTACACACCACAGAACAAACGCACCAACAGACCACCTGCTTATCGTCGTTGACATGTTTACCGTTTTGTTATTTGGTATCAGTTTTCACGTGATTTTATAAAATGTCCATTTTGTGCCGGTGGGGATGTCCGATGATGAACAGTAGCATTTTCGTTGCGTTGCTGCAGCTGAATTATCTGGCAATAAAGCTGTCGGTGCAAGTTCACCATGCTAGCCATGATTCTGTCAGTCTATTTCAGTGCACAGCCCGGAAGAAAAATGAATTCATGGTGTGTTTTGTTCACGGAACGTTTGCCGTTTTTCTTAAAAAAAATCGAAAAGAAGGGCATGAGAGTTTTGTATTGTATCGCGCAGGCATGTTGTGACCCGGATGCTATGAGGTCCGGTTTTATGAATGCTCACTCATTTGCAAAAATTTCTCGGTTTTTTCGATTCTGTCGGAACCGTTTTGTGGTAAATTCGAAAAGTGTTTGTTCTTTGATGTTGCAGAAAAAAGCATAAACTGACTGCCAGACCAGAGACAATTTTGCGCCTCGTTTGAAAATCCATTTCCAAAACTGAAATAGTTTTCGACTTAGCGTTGGACACACGTTTTGGTGATTGCCAAAATTATGCCACCAAGAATGTCACTGGTGTGCTCTGGAACACATAAACGAACGGAAAGAAATATTGTCGTTAATTGAATTTTGCTCTGTCGCAAAAGCTGGAATTCCGAATGAATGTGTAAAAGTGCGCGAAATTCTCAGTAAAAATGGCAACACTTTTATTCAGTTACTGGAGCGCATGTTGGACTTGCGTCTTTTTTTCTGACGCTCAGAAATAATAAATAGCAATATTTTTCCGATGCTGGCGCCTATATTTAAACTCAATAATAAGCACAGTTTATAGCGCTTTTTGTAAGCCTTCCCAATACAAACGAACCGTCGTATCTTCGTTTACTTATTTCTTCATAGCGGTGGTTTTTTTGGTTCAGCATAATATTTTCAGTTTTCGTCATTCAAGTTCCCTGTTTTCATACCATTCTCGATAATAACGATTGTTGCAAGCGCAGTTTACGCGCTACATCGTGATTGTGCAAAGAGAACAGCAAACAACTTGCAAACGCAGTTTACGCGCTACATCGTGCTTGTGGAAAGCGAACAGCAAACAACATGCAAACGCGGTTTACGCGCTACATCGTGATTGTGCAAAGCGAACAGCAAACAACTTGCAAACGCAGTTTACGCGCTACATCGTGATTGTGCAAAGCGAACAGCAAACAACATGCAAACGCGGTTTACGCGCTACATCGTGATTGTGCAAAGCGAACAGCAAACAACTTGCAAACGCAGTTTACGCGCTACATCGTGATTGTGCAAAGCGAACAGCAAACAACATGCAAACGCGGTTTACGCGCTACATCGTGATTGTGCAAAGCGAACAGCAAACAACATGCAAACGCGGTTTACGCGCTACATCGTGATTGTGCAAAGCGAACAGCAAACAACTTGCAAACGCAGTTTACGCGCTACATCGTGATTGTGCAAAGCGAACAGCAAACAACTTGCAAGCGCAGTTTACGCGCTACATCGTGATTGTGCAAAGCGAACAGCAAGCAACTCGCAAAAGCAGTTTACGCGCTACATCGTGATTGTGCAAAGCGAAAAACAAACCACTTGCAAACGCAGTTTACGCGCTACATCGTGATTGCGCAAAGCGGACAGCAAACAACTTGCAAGCGCAGTTTACGCGCTACATCGTGATTGTGCAAAGCGGACAGCAAACAACTTGCACGCGCAGTTTACGCGCTACATCGTGATTGTGCAAAGCGAACAGCAAACAAGTTGCAAACGCAGTTTACGCGCTACATCGTGATTGTGCAAAGCGAACAGCAAACAACATGCAAACGCAGTTTACGCGCTACATCGTGATTGTGCAAAGCGAACAGCAAACAACTCGCAAAAGCAGTTTACGCATAACATCGTGATTGTGCAAAGCGAACAGCAAACAACTTGCAAGCGCAGTTTACGCGCTACATCGTGATTGTGCAAAGCGAACAGCAAACAACTTGCAAACGCAGTTTACGCGCTACATCGTGATTGTGCAAAGCGAACAGCAAACAACTTGCACGCGCATACGCGCTACATCGTGATTGTGCAAAGCGAACAGCAAACAACTTGCAAACGCAGTTTACGCGCTACATCGTGATTGTGCAAAGCGAACAGCAAACAACTTGCAAGCGCAGTTTACGCGCTACATCGTGATTGTGCAAAGCGAACAGCAAACAACTTGCAAACGCAGTTTACGCGCTACATCGTGATTGTGCAAAGCGAACAGCAAACAACTTGCACGCGCATACGCGCTACATCGTGATTGTGCAAAGCGAACAGCAAACAACTTGCAAACGCAGTTTACGCGCTACATCGTGATTGTGCAAAGCGAACAGCAAACAACATGCAAACGCGGTTTACGCGCTACATCGTGATTGTGCAAAGCGAACAGCAAGCAACTCGCAAAAGCAGTTTACGCGCTACATCGTGATTGTGCAAAACGAAAAACAAACAACATGCAAACGCAGTTTACGCGCTACATCGTGATTGTGCAAAGCGAACAGCAAGCAACTCGCAAAAGCAGTTTACGCGCTACATCGTGATTGTGCAAAACGAAAAACAAACCACTTGCAAACGCAGTTTACGCGCTACATCGTGATTGCGCAAAGCGAAAAACAAACAACATGCAAACGCAGTTTACGCGCTACATCGTGATTGTGCAAAGCGAACAGCAAGCAACTCGCAAAAGCAGTTTACGCGCTACATCGTGATTGTGCAAAACGAAAAACAAACCACTTGCAAACGCAGTTTACGCGCTACATCGTGATTGCACAAAGCGGACAGCAAACAACTTGCAAGCGCAGTTTACGCGCTACATCGTGATTGTGCAAAGCGAACAGCAAACAACATGCAAACGCAGTTTACGCGCTACATCATGATTGTGCAAAGCGAACAGCAAACAACTTGCAAACGCAATTTACGCGCTACATCGTGATTGTGCAAAGCGAACAGCAAACAACTTCCAAACGCAGTTTACGCGCTACATCGTGATTGTGCAAAGCGAACAGCAAACAACATGCAAACACAGTTTACGCGCTACATCGTGATTCTGCAAAGCGAAAAACAAACAACTTGCAAACGCAGTTTACGCGCTGCATCGTGATTGTGCAAAACGAAAAACAAACAACTTGTAAGCGGAGCTTGAAACATCGTGATTATGCAAAGCGAAAAACAAACTGCTTGCAAGCGGAGTTTGCGCGCTGACAGTAAAAACAGTGAAATTTCTGACTTTTATGATAAAACACTGGGGTCAGAAAACTGAGCCGATTATGCGCTGTAAACAAGAATCAAGTTAACGAACACGCGCCCGATCATGTTCCCCCCGGCCCCCAACACATGCCCAAACATGCTTCCGGCTCCCAAACACGTGTCCGAACATGCTACCGGCAGAAAAACGTGCCCGAATACGTTCCAGGCCCCCAACACGTGCCCAAACATGTTCCCAATCCCGGTCCCCAACACGTGCCCCAACTTGCACCCAGCCCAGCCCCTCAGGTGTTCCCAGTTCCCTGCGGGCACGAAACATGTGCCCGAATACGTTTCCAGCCCCAACATGTGCCCGAACATGTTACTGGCTCCCAACACGTGCCCGAACATGTTCCCGACCCCAACACGAACCCGAGCATGTTATCAGCTACCAACACGTGCCAGGACATGTTCCCGGCTCCCAACATGTGCCCGAACATGTTCCCGACCCCAACACGAACCCGAGCATGTTATTAGCTACCAACACGTGCCAGGACATGTTCCCGGCTCCCAACACGTGCTCGAACATGTTCCCGACTCCCACTCCCACCCAACACGTGCCCGAACATGTTGCCAGCCCGAAACACGTACTCGAATACGTTTCCGGTCCCCAACACGTGAGCAAACACTGTTACTGGCCCCAACACATGCCCGAGCATGTTACTGGCTCCCAACACTTGCTGGATCAACAATCAAAGCGGTTGCGTGTGTGATGACGTTGTGCTCGGCCACACGGACTCGATTTTTGTTGCTTTGTTATGAATTTACGGTCATTTGTTTAGACTGGTGCCGAATAAAATGAAACTTTACTTCAGTTGGCTGAAGCGGCCAACTCGATTAGATGAAAACGACAGATAAAACCAGCGAAAACTACTGTTGAACAATAAAACTGGCAATTGGCACACTCACTACGAACACACAGCTTGTACCACAAGAACAAATACGAAACAACATCGAGATGGCAGAAACGCTAACCAATCAGATACAACCACAACTATTACTCAGAATAGAGTAGGTTAGCGTCTGCACGCACGCACCCTGTTATACGCAGTCACACGCAGCACACTCTCAGCACGCATGGAGAATACTGTCGCAAGGCCCAAGCTCGAGGCTCAAGTAGGACATTACATTCACACGCTTTTGTTTTCTCAGCGTTGGGTGCGCAAAAAATCAAAACAAAATCGTTTTCTCAATTCTGCCATTATTCACGAGAACCCCACTCAACAGATTTTTTTAACAGTGATGCAATTTTATGATGCCAATAAAAACCTGACGTTGCTCTGGTAAAGAGCAACAAATGTGCACGTGCATTAGCAAAAGTAATCGCTTATACACGGCAAATTAATTTTTGAATTGTTAATGCAATTACTATTTGGAACAAAAATGCATTCCATGAATAATAGGATGTTGGGATGGTTCTGTACGTACGGTACTTCTCCTACAAAACATATGACACATGCAGGGTTGTGTATGCAGCAGTTTTTTCAAATGTTTTTTTTGCAGTGGGCGGCTTCAGTTCAGTTCTTGGACTACCTTTAGGACACAATAATGAAAAGCAACCCTTTGGGATTGAACAGTTGCTTATGAACGCGTTAAATATTCCGGAAATTTGTTTCTTTTGTTACGATGCAACCTTTGTCAAACGAGCACAACAGTGAGGTGAGAATTGCCATTGAAACAGTGCTCCATGTTCCATATGTGCCGTGTTCCATACAGGTTTTTTTCGAACAAACTATCGTTTTAACTGTTATAGTTACGGTTTTATGTTTTTTCTGACAACATGTAACTTGTCACTTACGGAAGTGAACCCCGTCTGTTTTCGCCTTGCTGCGTAATGATTGGTTGAAATGTGTGTGAAGATGCTACCCATCAGCAATCGCTTGATTCTACGGATTTGAATGTACAGAAAGTCGCTGATAGTTTCTTTTGAATCTGGCAAGCAGGAAAAACTAGGAGGGGTGTCATTTTCAAGTTGCGAACATTGTTATACGCATGCCACAATGACAACTGTTCTCAGTGAACGATTAACGCACGAAACAGGAGTTTTGTGTTTATAAACCAACAATCTTTTTTTGCTCCGGCTCCACATATACATATTCCGAGATGACAAATTACTGAGATGGAACTCTTTTGTGCGCTATAATTTCTGTTCCGATACATATCGTAGTTTTCCTTATCGAAACTTTGTAGTCCGCCCGTTTTTTTTTCTTCGTACGATTTATGTTTTGCCGTTTTTATTTTCCATTTGAAACCGGTATGGTAAATGATGGCTAGACGCAGAGCCGCACTTATTCAGTCGGAACAAGATAGTCCCCATAAAATGCGATAAAAAATCATCTTCTTTGAACATGCAGCAAGCAACTCCAGTCCAGGTTCGTTTTCATCTCATCTTATGCATGCGCATTTCATAACCTTCATGTGTTTCTTGTGTTTCGCGAGCGCATGTTATTGCAACTGAATGTCATTAGTGACGTTCAAGTACAAAATTAAAAAAAATATGATGCTCGTTTAGTGTTCAATGAACACGCGGGTCACCGCAGTCGATACATGTTTCCGGCAGTTACCGTAAAATCTTGCACATAAGGTCTCCTTATATAATTTTGAAAATCAAAAATTCTGAAAAAAGTTGAATTTTGTGTGACAACCTAATTTATACATGGGAGGAGGTGTTATAAAGCGAAGATTAAAAAGTGCGGGTAAAGGGGGAGGGGGGATTGCGACGAACTCAAAATTTCGAATTTTTTAATTTCCCGCCGTGTGACACTCCGCCCACTTTTGGGCGGAGGTACGTCTTATAAGTGAGAGGAACCTCAAATGCAAGACGTTACGGTATCAAGTCGGTGGTTACATTTGAGCAAACCAATTACACGCCTCATGTTGTTTCATATTACTTTTGCTGATAACGACCCGGAAAGAAAAGTCAGAAAACAAGAAAAACTGTTTCTTATTTATTTTGCTGAATAACGACACCCGGAAAGAAAAGTCAGAGACGACAAGAAAAACTCTGCCGAATGAAAATATGTCGTTTTGTCGTGGCCAGAACTACACCAATGTGCATCAACTACTGGCCGATAATTCAACGATTCTACAGTTGTTGCAAACATTGAAGACGTTGGTTTTCATTTGTTTTTTCGAATTGCACAATAATAGAGCTTGAAAAACTTGGTTTGAAAAAAATAACAAACTTTTGTTTTTACGCATATTGCCAGAAGGAGAAAAGAAAAAAATCCGTCTCCGTTCAACAAGGCTGTTCACTTCATACAGGTTCTAAATAAAATGAATGAATGAAAAAAAAACGAATTTTTTTTTCTACAAGTTGCAACAGTTTTCACAAAGTCCTCTGTGAATGTGTGCTTTGCAGTGCCTACGACCCGGTGCATGGCACGCTGTGCGCGTGCATCTGTGCCTTCGGTGTGCTCACGAACGTGCTGCACGTGGCCGTGCTGATGAGCGCACGGATGCGACGCAACGCGGTGAACGGGGTGCTCACGGGCATGGCCGTGTGTGACGCCGCCACGATGGCCAGGTGACGTTGGATTAGTGGTGGCAATCTGCAATGTTGGTTCGTTCATGACGTCATTTTGCCAGGTGTGAAACGCGTACTAGACAGACCAGACAAAATGGCAAGCAACCCTGTAATGATGCAGTGGTTGGTGAACAGTCGTCATTCTGAATCGCTGCTTTGAACTCAGGGTGATTGATTAATCGTAGAAACTGTTCAATCAACACCTGATTCGTTATGATCTTTTATTTTGGTCCCGCAACTCAATGCGCCTATAGATGGGTAAACAGTTACATGTCAATAGGACGCGGGAATTCAAAATTGGCAAAGTGATCCGAGTCCCCTACACAGGGCCCAGTCACTTGGGCGACTTTGAATTGCCACATGAAGACTGAAACTATAGTTTTTTTCACGTCTGCACACGCATTCAGTCGCAGAACTTAAAAATTAATATTACGTAAAGGTGCCTCTGTGTGGATAAAATCGATCACAGACTTTCCATGTCAGCTACCTCGTCTATCTGGTGCATTTCGAGTTCCAACTGAACGTCGACGACTGCCACAATCCGTTCTTGGCACTTTCCTGGCTGTATTTCCTGGCCGTGCACGCAGCGCTGTCAATCGCGATGCACTCCGCGAGTCTCTGGCTGGCCGTCGCCATGGCGTTCATCCGGTTGGTTTGTGATCGGAAGATTTTCTGAAAAACAGACAGCATGTGCAGTGGCACGCATAAGTTCGCGCGCATACCGTCTCTAAAGAGCTCTCCAGAAAATAACACGCAAGGTAATGCTGTGACGCAGTAACCTCTCTTTGCTGATTGGCTGAATTGATCGGGAGAGATCGCGAAAGTTGAAGAGGATTTGGCTGGTATTATTCCAGCCGGCGTCATGCCATATTTTGACCCCCGCCATATTTTGTCCGGAGGGGTCAAAATATGGCAAAACATGTTGCCATATTTTGACCCCCCCGGTCATTCTATGGCAACTTGTCGCTGTTGACACCGGCTGTTGTTTTATGCTTCGATAGTTTTAGTTCAAAAATTGTTGCCAAGTGAAACGGTCAGTAAAGTTCACAATGATGGTTGTTTCGATTTCTGTTTCGGTTTAGATTGGAGTTTTTGTCGCATAAGTTTCTCTTGAAAGTTTTTGACATTTTATACGTTTTCCAACTTGCGCGTTTCTGAGTTTATATGGGTTCAAAGCGGAGGCTTCAGGTTCAAGCGCAATCTGAAGAACGTCTCTGCTTCTATTTTCAGATTGAAAGTGCTGCAATGTGCGGCAGCCACGACCGCAATTCGCTGGCAACGACCGAAAACAGCCCTGTACACCGTGGCTGGAGCGTTAGTTGAACAGATGTTTGTTTTTAAGCTTGTTGCGGATGGAGCAAAAAGTACGCTGTTGTGAGAGGGGGTCCACAGAGAGGCTCTGTAACAGGGGTCCGAAGTTGTGTCCAATAACAACAGAGGTCCGAAGTTAGTTCCAGTCTTAGCAGATTGAGTTAGATTCAGTCCCAACGAAACTACGAAAAACGAAGTTACAAACAGGTTCTTGCCAAACACACATTAGGTCCAGTCCCAACTGTCCAGTGGCAAAGATGCGGCTCCTTTTCAGTGGCAAAATTGACCAAGTACTTTAGGTCCAGTCCCAACGGAGGTCAGAAAGCTTTCCACAATTAGGTCCAATCCCAACAGAGCTCCAAAAGTAGGCCAGTCGCAACAAAGGTCAGAAGCGAGCGAAAAGACCAATCTTAAGAGCGGTCCGATTCTAGTTCCAGTCTCAACTTTTAATTCTTCTACCCGACCTCACTCACTGAACTTTTGTTTCGGACCTTTATTTAAACCAGAATTTCAAAAAACAAAAAAAACTTTGTCTTTTCAAGTTACGCGGTCACGGCTGTGTTCACTGTGCCGACCGCAATGATTCACCACGTCGCGCTTTACCGCACGATTCCGGCCAACCAGACGGCCGCCAACTGCAGCGCCGACGTGCACTGGTACACGATCGAGGTGCCCGCGTTTGCGTTACACAACAACTGCACGCTGTATAAGGCGAACCTGTGGCTGATCGGCATTGCGTTCAAGGTACGGTATGGTTGTAATAGCTTTTATTTTGGTCCCGCGTCTCAATGCGCGTATAGATGGGTAAGCAGTCTCATGCACGACGCGGGAATTCAAAATTGGCAAAGGGTTCCGATGCCTAAGCCTAAGCATAAGCCTAAGCCTAAGCATAAGCCTAAGCCTAAGCCTAAGCCTAAGCCTGAGCCTAAGCCTAAGCCTAAGCCTAAGTCTAAGCCTGAGCCTAAGCCCAAGCCTAAGCCTCACCCCGCCTCGCGCCGTGATACATTTCATCATCTCCCACGACACACCCACACTAACTAATCACACTCAAAACGTCCACGCTTCCCTCGCAGGTGCTGCCGTGCACCCTGTTGGTCTACATGGTAGCGTCCATTTTGTTCCACCTTCGACGCCACGAAAAGCAACGCGCGACGAAACTGTTTAGGCCCGTGGCGCCCGCGAACGGGACGCACACGAGCGCCCTGCGAGTCCTGGTGAACGTCGTTCGTTTGGCGTCATTTGGGACATTTTGATTTGTTTTTTTTAGTTTTTGAATATACTACCAGCTGGTTGGTGATTAAAAGTTAAAACAAAAACACCACAGCTTTATTGCGTGGACGTGGGCACAATGAAGATCATGCAGTGAACGTTGTTTTATCTTACCGTGGGCTCACGTGACGACGAGTCACTGGAAGTTGTTGGTTTTTGAACGAAGCTGAGAAACAGCTACTCGATAAAGTTGCGCCAATAAAAGCATTTTCACAATGTTTTTTTCGTGAGCTACAGCGCGCTATTATTGGCATAACCTTGCCAAACCAAAATCGTGCGGCGCAGAAGCGAGTTTCGTGCAGCTATAAATTCAGTCAACTGTTCAGTTTCAGTTTTACTTGCTAACAACAGTTATACCTACATAAAAGCAGCAGACCAAATTCGATGGTGATCGCGTAGACCAAAAAAAGCGACTGCGATTAAAATTCTTCTGACTGCCGCTGTGTAGCAATTCCATGATTGGAAGTTAAAATTTTTGAAGCTAAAAAGCGGTCGATCATCATGGCAGGCGCAATCGGTGCACCCGTGGCGTCAGCAGCAGCCTCGCAGTTGCGGTCGCGCACAACGCCGCCGCAAGAACGACGTCACGAACGCGGTGATGTTGACCGTGGTCGCCGTGTTTCTCGTCACCGAGCTGCCGCAGGGAATCGTCTCGTTGCTCAGCGCGCTCTACACGGTCGAAGTGCATGAAAAGGTGTGCACGGTGGGGCTGCGTTTTGCAGATTCGGCGTCGAACCTTGGAAATAGCTGTTGGGACTTGAGGCTCGATCCATTTGGAACTTCGTTTCTCGTGGCTTTTAGGCTTTGAGCCTCGGTCCATTCTGCGGAACTTCGTTTATCGTAGCTTTTTTGGCCTTAGAGGGCTCGATCCATTCTGCAACTTCCGTTTTTTTCGTAAAATGCGTTTCACCTTGCACAAACTGCAGAACTGAGTTTTTTCTGTTCACGCTGTTTATATTTGAAATCGGCGTGTCAGACAAATTCACAAAAAGGCAGAAAATTGCAAAAGCAGCAGGCGGACTGTGGGTTTTTGGAAGAGTCGATTTGCTGGATCGGTTCACTGAAGTCGCATATTGCTTTTGCTTTTTTTCTTTTCCACTCTGGAGAAAAAAGAAAAAACACAACTCAGGTCTACATGAACGTCGCAAACGTACTGGATCTGTTGTCGTTGGTGAACGCATCCGTCAACTTCATCCTGTACGTGTCACTGAGCTCCTCATATCGACAAACGTTCGCGCAAATGCTGCTGCCCAGCCGCTTCTTCAGGTTCGTTTCCGTTCATTTCGGATCATGCCCGCGCGACGGTGTGGGGTACCAGCAATGTGCGCAGCCCTCAAAACCGATGTGCAGCCCGCAAGAAGTTTTTGCGGTGGCATTTTTGGCGACACCGGTTTGAGGGCTGTGCACCATTTGCAAGGCAGCCGGCGCAATGAAGCAAAGCTCGTAAAGTTTGTTCTTGCGGGCTGCACATCGGTACCACACACCGTCGCACAGGTATGTTTCGGATCATTCTGAAAGAAAGTTGCTGGAGAGCGTTTTATTTTTTACCAAACACAAAATCGGAAGCGAAACACAAAATTGGAAGTGATATGCTGTCCTCAAAGTCATGCCTTTTTTGCAGTTTTTTAATCGAGCCAAAGTTGACGAGTATAATGATCCGTTATCGCGCAACTATTTTTTCCCAGTGGGTGTTCACGATACCATTACCATTATTTAGAGTTGGGAGTGAAATTCGCTGCCCATGGGAGCCCACGTTGAATAGACTCTTGCCTACGTTGAATAACTGACCAACGTTTCCAAACAGAAAAGGACAGCACGTTGATAGTTTTGCTTTGTGATGCAGAGAACTGCCAAAAATGTGTGTGCTTCTTGTCACTGTACACGATGGGCATGCAAAAATCGGCACACAATGAAACATACGAAGGGGCAACTTATCGATTGGTGCTGACTACCGAACGATAAGGCTCGTGTTTCACACCTAGTCAACTATTATAAAAACGATCTGGCAAGTTGCTGATTTGGCGATTCACAGCTCCTCCGGGGGCAGCGAAGCCAGGCCGCCGGCTAAACCCGGGGGTCGTGGCCGAGTCCGGCTTTGGGGTTGCCGGAGCAGTGTAACCTGTGCGTCCCCCGTGTTTCGCTGGGTGTGTGGTTGGCGCGGATGAAGCAGGCCCATAACTATTACCCATGGTAATAGGGGCTTGTGGCTGGGTCGCCACCGCCCTTTTTATTGTATCTTCCTGTTCGCCTGAACAGGAAAACCGATTTTTTTGGAGAATCGAATTGAGTTCAAATCGGCTTTTTCAGAATACCATTCTCCACGACTGCGTCACAACTGCCTTTTTTTATTTTTTGGCAAAAATTTAGGCACACCCACACATATTTAGCCATAAATGGGGTGTTTAATTCCAACCAAACGCGACGGTTTAATTATTCGTCCTTCACACTAATATTCAAACTTTCGAAATATTCTATGCATTCTGCGAATTCTGCGAAAAGAGTGACAGGCTAAAACGAACATACTGTACGTCACACCCATGCGACGGTGTGGGGTACCACTGTGCGCAGACCTCAAACCGGTGTGCAGCCCGCAAGAACAAACAGCTTTGCTTCATTGCACCCGGCTGCCTTTACAAATGTGCGCAACACCCAAAATGGTGCACAGCCCTCAAACCGGTGTCGCCAAAATGCCACCAAAAAAATCTTACGGGCTGCACGCCGGTTTTGAGGGCTGCGCACAGTGGTACCCCACAGCGTCGCGCGCGGGTATGCTGTACGTCGTTGCCTAGTCATGGTGTCTTACCACTTCTCTGGTATCATGCCGTGCACTGCAGAATAAAACTGATTGACTGCGTGCTTGTGCATTTTCAGTCGTCTATACCAAGTGACCACGTCCATCTCAGTCACCACTCGGCAGAACACGCAGTCGATGATGACACGAAGGCGGACGCTGAGACGAACGAACAACGAGGACAACGTCGAACAGGACGACCACAACAACGACGCAACTACGGTACACCGACGGACGAACAGTTCACGGCACGCCAGTTGCGGCGCGCACACGGCGGTCATGCGGCATGCCACTAGCGAGCAGCTGGCCATGCGAGCCGAGTGCTCGTTTCGGAGTAACGCGGCGGCGAAACCGTCGTCCGTGGCGCTGTCGACGATCAGCGACACGAACAGCAGCGACACGAGTGAGCGTCGACGCACTCGGCGACACTCGACGCAGCAGACGGCACACTCGACAACACTCGAGCACGCGAGTGCTCGCTGTGCACACTCGCAACACTCGCAGAGGCCGTGCGCATGGGTGAGCGCGATTCTTCGCCAACTCAAGCTGTAACCAGACGGTCGATTCAGAGTCGCGCTAAATAGAAATGTCTGAAATTGTGTCTTAGCTCGACGCCGTTTTTGTGTCACAGAAATAAAACTAGCTACTGTGAGACAGCTGAGGATGGTTTCGCAATCTCACTGCTGCTAAGTTTTACTATTCGTTCCGGAGCACCGTGCAGGACAGGAATCCGTGGCGAACACCCCGATGTACAGGACACCGGACACCATTTCATACATTTTTATTTTGCGTGCAACAGACAAATTGTGTAGAAAAGTGATGTTTATGGCACATGCTGGCCTCCGTGTGGTGATGTTCTGCTGCATCGAGTCTGTTTGCATTAGTAGCACAATTCAAACGCAGCCCACCAATCAGCGGATTGTCCACTGTAACTGATCAGCCATAACAATCACTTTCAAAAAGTTCAAAAACTGCGTACAGGAGCGTTCGAGGCGCTCAATCTCCGTGGCCGGGGTCTGTCAACGCTCTGCAGTGTTGAGCCAAAATGATGAACACAACCATGCTGATCTCCAAATCAACGTGGACGTTGTTGATTGTCCCGGTATCGACCAATCACCAATCACCGTAGCAGAGTCGCTCATCAACAACAACAACAACAACGACGACGACAACGACGACAACAACAACACTGAGTTATTGACCTCGAGTTATCATAACATTTCAGTGACATTGGAGTTGGATCGATCGGAGCAACAACCGAGAAACAGCGAGAATGAACGCTTGAAGTGGCCGAACAAACTTCGAACGCTCACCAACGATCATCGTGACAACAATAACGTTGCAACGGTGGGAGTCGTTCGAAATGGGATTATTGTTGCGCACGAGGATGCGAGAAGAAACGAGAATAGTGATTCATTCGCGACCGCTGAACAGTTGGGTCAACATTTGACACAACAGCGTTGCTGCTCAAAGTTGTTGATTTTGGAATGCACACTTTGATGATGCGATGGCTGCTTTGCGGGAGTCTGACACGATAAGCGTGTCAGCATTTTCTTTCAATCTTGTTCACACTGACATTGCCAAATTGGACAACTGAAACAAACCGTTTGTTGTTTGTCAAACAAACAAACAAACAAACAAACAACAAACAAATTGTGTTTTTTATCGTTTAGCTGCTACTTTTTTGAACCAACAAGAACGGACTGACTCAATTGTCTCATTTGCTCGTGCACTCTATTTTTCAGAGTTGTTGTAGATAAAAATTGTTTGAACATTAACAATACCATGCAGTTTCTGTGTGTTTTCGTCACAAATCTTATCCAGAGCATCATATTGGATTGAAAAAAAATGGGGTTACTGAGACTCACAAGACGTCGGTGAGACAGTTTTTGCTTATCACAAA
>JASANC010004324.1:0-23851 GCA_030248135.1 Theristus sp. LFF4_11
TAAAATGTCGCCCTTTCAATTTTTGTCTGAAATTGTTTCATAACCAAACAAAAACGTTTCCTGGGGTAATTGCAGCTGTAGATTTTGAAAATCTGGTTACTTTTTTGCCCCGGCCCTTTTTGGGTCAAAAATTGGGCAATTTTTGTCTAAAGTTGATTCATAACCGAACAAAATAGTTTCCTGGGGTAATTTTATCCGTAGATTTAAAAAATCCAATTACTTTTTTGCCCCGACCATTTTTTGGGCAAAAAATTGGGCATTTTCAAAAGTTCGGAGGTTTTGACCTGGTTACAAATGTCGCCCTTTCAATTTTTGTCTGAAATTGTTTCATAACCAAACAAAAAAGTTTCCTGGGGTAATTGCAGCTGTAGATTTTGAAAATCTGGTTACTTTTTTGCCCCGGCCCCTTTTTGGGTCAAAAATTGGGCAATTTTTGTCTAAAGTTGTTTTATAACCGAACAAAATAGTTTCCTGGGGTAATTTCATCCGTAGATTTAAAAAATCCAATTACTTTTTTGCCCCGACCATTTTTTGGGCAAAAAATTGAAGTTTTCAAAAGTTCGGAGATTTTGACCTGGTTTCAAATGTCGCCCTTTCAATTTTTGTCTGAAATTGTTTCATAACCAAACAAAAAAGTTTCCTGGGGTAATTGCAGCTGTAGATTTTGAAAATCTGGTTACTTTTTTGCCCCGGCCCCTTTTTGGGTCAAAAATTGGGCAATTTTTGTCTAAAGTTGTTTTATAACCGAACAAAATAGTTTCCTGGGGTAATTTCATCCGTAGATTTAAAAAATCCAATTACTTTTTTGCCCCGACTATTTTTTGGGCAAAAAATTGGGCACTTTCAAAAGTTCGGAGGTTTTGACCTGGTTTAAAATGTCGCCCTTTCAATTTTTGTCTGAAATTGTTTCATAACCAAACAAAAACGTTTCCTGGGGTAATTGCAGCTGTAGATTTTGAAAATCTGGTTACTTTTTTGCCCCGGCCCTTTTTGGGTCAAAAATTGGGCAATTTTTGTCTAAAGTTGATTCATAACCGAACAAAATAGTTTCCTGGGGTAATTTTATCCGTAGATTTAAAAAATCCAATTACTTTTTTGCCCCGACCATTTTTTGGGCAAAAAATTGGGCATTTTCAAAAGTTCGGAGGTTTTGACCTGGTTACAAATGTCGCCCTTTCAATTTTTGTCTGAAATTGTTTCATAACCAAACAAAAAAGTTTCCTGGGGTAATTGCAGCTGTAGATTTTGAAAATCTGGTTACTTTTTTGCCCCGGCCCCTTTTTGGGTCAAAAATTGGGCAATTTTTGTCTAAAGTTGTTTTATAACCGAACAAAATAGTTTCCTGGGGTAATTTCATCCGTAGATTTAAAAAATCCAATTACTTTTTTGCCCCGACCATTTTTTGGGCAAAAAATTGAAGTTTTCAAAAGTTCGGAGATTTTGACCTGGTTTCAAATGTCGCCCTATCAATTTTTGTCTGAAATTGTTTCATAACCGAACAAAAAAGTTTCCTGGGGTAATTGCAGTTGTAGATTTTGAAAATCTGGTTACTTTTTTGCCCCGGCCCTTTTTGGGTCAAAAATTGGGCAATTTTAGTTTAAAGTTGTTTCATAACCGAACAAAATAGTTTCCTGGGGTAATTTCATCCGTAGATTTTAAAAATCCAATTACTTTTTTGCCCCGACCATTTTTTGGGCAAAAATTGGGCATTTTCAAAAGTTCTGAGGTTTTGACCTGGTTTCAAATGTCGCCCTTTCAATTTTTGTTTGAAATTGTTTTATAACCGAACAAAATAGTTTCCTGGGGTAATTTCATCCGTAGATTTAAAAAATCCAATTACTTTTTTGCCCCGACCATTTTTTGGGCAAAAAATTGAAGTTTTCAAAAGTTCGGAGATTTTGACCTGGTTTCAAATGTCGCCCTATCAGTTTTTGTCTGAAATTGTTTTATAACCGAACAAAAAAGTTTCCTGAGGTAAGTGCAGCTGTAGATTTTGAAAATCTTGTTACTTTTTTGCCCCGGCCTTTTTTGGGTTAAAAATTGGGCATTTTTTGTCTAAAGTTGTTTCATAACCGAACAAAATGTTGTTCTTGTGGCGAAGGCAATGTCCCCTTCTTGTGGCGAACGCAATGGCTCACGGAACGGACGGTTCAGCCAATATCCACACTCCTCCTATGTACATACAACAATCCACAGGACTTTGGTACCTTCGGGTTTTTTGGAATTGGGGAGGAAAGTGAAAATTAACGGAAGACAACACCTTTTTGTCACGGGTATGTATGTATGACCTATTTTTTAAACGTGTCCCACTGAAATGACGTCATGTGCCGCCAAACATGCGCTTGCCGTTCACTGCAAACCAGACTTTCCGTTTAGCCGATTTCTTTCCGTAAACAAATGGTGAATGTCGAATCGGTCACACCAAACTGAAATTTTAGTGCCTGTACTTTGACAAACGGGCGTTTTTAAACCAAATGACGTCATTTTAGTCCGGACACGTTTGAATAAATCCACAGTACCTACATAGCTGTGCGTACGTCATCACAATAAAGCTTATCTGCAGCAACGCTTTGAAGTCTCTAATTTTTTGTTTCTGCACAGGTTTGCAGAATTTCGCACATGCTGTGATTTCACACTAAGCTGAAGAGGTCAAGTGAAAAACGCTTTGAAGGTTTTTAGGTTTTTCATTAAAACAAACGCGGCGCAAAAATATAACTCTTATGTACTTGTATCCGTGTGCCACATCAGAAACTTGAAAATAGTTGTGAAGCAAAAAAGTTTCTCACTGCTTACACAAAGCCATATTCCTCCTTTTATATGCGTCCTCCGCATTTTTAGATAATTTGTTTTTGTTCAAGAGCGTAAAAAAACGTTCCGGGTAACAGTGGAACAAAACTTTATGATTTTTTTCGCCATCCGTGGTTATGCTCAAAACGATAAACATTGAAAAGGAACAGAAGGCATATCGGTGCAGAAAAAAATGATTAAGCCGGAACTGAAAACACAACCAACCACGAGACAACCAACTGCGAAAACAAAAAATAATGATTTGACCCAGTGACACTACCATCCCAATCTTTTTTCTCAGAGTTTGTAAAGTATGTTTGTTTAAACCTGTCACTTTGAATACAGCGCATTCAAAACTGTGCATTACAGTAAGAAGAACAGGGTTTCGGGTTAGGTTTTGAAATCAAACACTCCCTCTCGTTTGTGGCTCAATCTGTTTTCTTGCGACTCTAATCCCGTACTTTCTTCTCTCACGAGCCCTGTATTCTGCTAAAAAAGATGACAAGTTTCAGGAAACACACTGTAACTTTCCTCTGACGACACCAGAGCGTATAACAAAACAAGAAAAAGCCGAAGCCGCCAATTTATAAGCACTGGAAGTTCATCTCCAATGAATGCTGCTATAAATTTCTAATGACCAGTAATCCCCAGTATAGTGGAGCCAGTTGGTGGCGTATGTTGTACGTGGGCTATTTTTCGGTGAACCATTCATTATTCTCACAATTTCAACATTTGAAAGCACTAGAACCGAATGGTGAGAACGAATGCTACTTCAGTTCATACATAACGAAAGGCTGATCCCAGAAACGACAGCTTATATGCTCGACAAGTGCAGAATATCTTATGCATTTTTTGTTGCTTTGTACACTTGTGTTGTTGATTCGCTATTATTTTGACAGACGAAAACATTATTCTTCGTTTGATAATTAGTTTCTCGTGTACTTTGATATTCATATCTTGACGCAGTTTGCTGTCTTATGAATTTAATAAATGTCAAGGGTGACCTTCTGCGCGTGCGTATGTTTGCATTTTGAATAACTGAGGAGGCGGCTCTTGTTGGCTCTTCAAAATAGGGTTTTGTTAGCAAAAACGAATTTTACAAGCAATCCGCTATTCGCTACAATCACCCGACATGCTAAATAATGTAGTGTATCGTGACTGCTTATTACTTACTCGGTTTCCTGCTCATATGACTGAGATTGACTGAATGTCTGTTTTTTTTGTTGACAACCAGATAATTCGCTGTTACGTCATCAGGAAGTGTTTACAAAATCAGCAATCCATCGGAAAATCTTTTTTTAACTTTTACAACAACAACCTGAATTGAAGAAAAATTATAATCGAGTCATTTTTCAGCATCAATGAGCAATTTACTCGAATTTTTATCTATCAACAGCAATCCAAGAATAATGATTCAAAAAATTTGAACAGATATTACCTCGAAGGATGAAATGGCGTTCCATGAAATGACCGCAAACGGGTCATCAAACGCCTCGAGGGGCCCCGCAATCCCGTGCGGACACAATGACCCGCACGAGGGCGTCCAGCTGATTGTGCGCATGTATTTTCTGCCTCCCCTGTCCCTGTTCGGTCTCGCCGCGAATGTGATCAACGCAGTGATCTTCACGCGAAGGGGCATGCGAAATCAGCACGTCAATTGGTTTCTCACAGGTTTGTGTTTGTCTCACAGTAGAGAGATCCCGTTTGTGTTCGAAAAGGGATTCATGAGGGATTTCTTATTTACATGTGAAAGGCGCTCTGATCTCCACTTTTTGGCAATATAGAGAGCTCGAGAAATTTTGAACTAAAAAAGAATGAACCGAATTCGACTTTGGTGAAAACCCGGTGGCCCTGTTCTTAATTTGGCGGATTGAGCATTTCATTCTTTGATATTTAGTCTTTTGCGGGCGGTTCCGTATTCGCTAAAAAAGTTGACAACCCCCTGTACCTGTACATTTTTGTGCGCAGCAATCACCGTGATCGACATCTACGTCCTAGTGACGTCATTCGTCACGTTCACGCTGCCCGTGTTCGCAGAGGCAACCGCCAACTTCGCGTTCGTCGTCGCGATCAACGTACTGCTGCGCTACATGTTCCCGTTGCTGCGCATGATACAGGTGCACGAATGTGTAATGGTTTACAGTCGAACGCTAGATTATAGGCAGTCAGATGATTGGTTGGTGGTCACGTGCATGCACGCTTTCTGTGCACGCATTACTGTGGAGGCGGAGTCTCTTTTCTTGCTGTCGCCGTGAAGCGTTTCCCAGAGCGTGAAACTTTCGTGCCCATAAACTTTCTGAAACAATAATACTCCTGGTACAGTGTGTGTTTCTTGAAAACCTGTCAGAGTTTTTTTGTGGAATACAGAACGCGCAAAACTTGAAGGAACGCAGAATGAATGGGGGGGGGGGGCGGTCAATAAAATTTGATGGCATCAGAAACTCAATGTGTAGCTAAAATATGCCTTTTTTTCCAGAGGATACCGTTTTTTCGTTCTTCGCGGCTTCTGGACTCTGCTGAAAAAGATGACAGTTTAAAAGAAACATGCTGTGTCTTTGAGAGTTTACATCAATTTATGCAACCTGCTTGTTCTAAAACGTACACTAAACATCTAAATCTTCGTACGGGCTTTCTGTACATTCGAGGCATCCAAAAAGTTTCCTAATTCGGTCAATAGTATTGCTGATTTTGTGTCCGGACTAAAATGACGTCATTTGCTTTAAAAACGCCCGTTTCTCAAAGTACAGGCACTAAAAATTCAGTTTGGCGTGACTGATTCGACATTCACCATTTGTTTATGGGAAGAAATCGGTTAAACGGAAAGTCTGGCGTGTTTTGAACGACCAGCGCATGTTTTGCGGCACATGACGTCATTTCAGTGGGACACGTTCGAAAAAATACGTCATACACCACGCGTGGTCTACTGCTGCTGCTCACCTTGCGCCCAGCTTTGCAGACATGCAGCGTGTACATGACCGTCGTCGTCAGCATCCACCGCTACCTCGCCGTATGCCATCCGTTCAAGGTGCGCCGTTGGGACAACAGTCGAAACGTGCGCATCACCATCGCCATGGTGCTCGCGTGGTCCGCATTGTTCAACATGCCCATTTGGTTTGCCGTCACGGTACGTTCGCTCGCATTGCAACTAGTGTAAAAGCACTGTTTCTTTTGCGGTATATAAGCGCGTATGCAGCGGGCCTTCAGGCTCGTCAGTAGGACAAGAGGCCTAGGGCCTAGCCGAACAGAAAATGATGACCAGCACAGACGGGTGTAATGTCTGGCGGAAACAGTGGGTATAAAGTGTGCCGCTTTGGTGAATTGGATCAACAAATCAATCAAACGCTCCGAATCCGCGGCCTCGAACGCCGATACGGGGATCTGCGCGCTCGGAAGTGTTGTCGAGACTGAGTGAAAGGAGATTCAGCAAGTTAATTACAGTAGTTAGGGTTTTGATTACAATAGCGTGTAGTGTTTGTTGCGCAACTTCGATTCACCAATTCTTTCTCTCTTTTTCTCGTTTACTTCGACGTTGGCCAACTCCTTTCCAGACAGTTATTCAATTAATTCAGAAGAGAAGATAAATCGAGCACGAAAAGTAAAAACAACAAAAAACAACGCATTTATATGCGGCAACAACCAATACAAAGAAAGTAGTTGACCCAACATTAAGAAAGTAGCTTAGGCATTCACACACACTCGACCATACGCCACATCAGCAGCACAGACTACGGTAACACGGGTAGGGAGGAGGTTATAATGGGACATTACAGGTACTGTACACGCAAGACAAACCAGAGACGGGAATGAGTATGGACGTTTGGATACTTGAAAACTGTTCTTCCGTTAAAGCCTCGTTCGATTTGATGTGTATTTTATGCGTGTCCTTTAAGGCCCATTCGTGCGCGCTGAAGCGCAGGCGACACATTTACACCAGAAAGCTGCAATTTTTTTGCTTCATGAATGCGTAGCGAAGTGACACCAGCGCTTCAAGTTCCATGAATGAGGCTTTGACTTGATTTCAGAGCGTTTCAGTTCATCTGCATGGAGAAAAAACTGATCCGTCATTTTGACTATCAATGTCAAATGAAAACCCATTCTTTAAAACAAAAGCCAACCTCCATGCACAGCAGGTTTTTCTCCTGCGCGCTTCACTCACGCACTACCCGCGGGTTTATCGACTTTTTTCTTCATCTTTCGTCTCGTTTCAGTTAGTCGAATGCCACAGCGAACTTTGGCCGAATCGTAGCGACGCGGTACGGGCGGTCGCGACCGAGTTCACACAGCGACCGTACTACATGTACGGCTATGACATCGTGGCGTACCTGCTTGTGATGTTCATGTTGCCGTTTCTGATTCTGATCATCGTGAACACATCGATCATTCATGAACTGAAGAAGTCGCAGCAGCTGCAGAATCGCGTCGCCAATCGCCGTCCGTCCAGTAGCGCCATCACGGTCGAGGGATGCAGCGGCGTCTCCACTGGCACGCACACGAAGGACCCGATCAAGCAGAGAGGTTTGAGTGAAATGGTGACTTTTTTTGACTCGGAATCATAAATGCAATGCACTCGTGTTGAATTTGTTGCGTTGAACTAAGCTTCGTTGTCGTTGTTTTTCTCTGGGCAATGTCCATGCGAAAATAAGCGTCACTCCCTCACTATGCACAAAGAAAATAAAAAGATTCTTCGCTCATCAGACAAAGTGTCCATCATCTCAACCAGAGCTAGAAAGTGGAGCTAGAATCTCAACCATTTTCCTTGGAGCGAGTCCACAGACATTTCATGCAAAGCTCCAAAGTCTTCGCATGAAACTCCAAGCCAGATGTTTAACCAAAACAGTAGCATTTCGGCATTGATTATCTTTTCTTCCAGGCTTACTTTAGGTTTGTACTATTGACTTTCAGACAACCGCCGCGAGCGCAGCACCACGCACATGCTGCTCGCAATCGTGGCGCTCTTCGTCGTGTGCAACATTCCAGCGTTCCTCGCGAACATCATGAACATGCTGATACGAATGAAGATCGATCTAATGGAGCACACCAATCATCTGAACGTGACAGCCGGCACGAACCACACGATCGGCCCGATGTTCCACTGGTTCTCCACCGTGACGGAGGTCTCCAACTTCCTAGTCGCGCTCAACTCCTCCTCGAACGTGTTCGTCTACTACATCTTCGGCACGAAATACCGGCACATGTTCAACTGTCTGCTGCGCTGTCGGCAGGAATCGCCGAACGGCGAATCGCGCGGCGGCTACCCGCGCACCGGACTGTTCTCGAGTTACGCGCCGGCGAACGGTCCCGTCGCAAAGGCGGTCCTTCGTAAGGAGGGCAACCGATCGGCGTCCGCACTCCAGCGTCACTCCTCCAACGCGTCGTCGTTGTCGTCGGCGAAACGTGACACGGCCATAGTCGCGTCGCTGAGCACTCGCACGAGCTCCGGTGGGGGCACGCAGCGCACGACTGTCGTGCCGGTGGTGGAGCCGCCAAAGAAGGAGCAACTGCAGCTGCAGCTCTCACGTGCGTCATTGCCGTTGGGCGTCGCTGTTGTTATGGCCTGTTTTTATAAACGTGTCCCACTGAAATGACGTCATGAGCCGCCAAACATGCGCTTGCCGTTCACAGCGAGCCAGAATTTCCGTTTAGCCGATTTCTTCCCGTAAACAAATGGTGAATGTCGAATCAGTCACACTAAACTGAAATTGTAGTGCCTGTACTTTGACAAACGGGCGTTTTTTAAGCAAATGACGTCATTTTAGTCCGGACACGTTTGAATAAATCCACAATACCAAGTTTTGTTTTTCAAATTCTGCGACTTGATGCGTGTGTAAACCGTGGAAAGGAGACTGGTTTCAATCTTTATGCGGCAATTGAAAATCGATTAACCTAAGTGACTCGGCGCTATCCAGGAGACTCGGATGACTTTGCCGATTTTGAATTCCCGCGTCATCCAGGAAACTGTTTACCCATCTATGCGCGCATTGAGCCTCCGGACCAAAATAAGAATCATACGTGTTTCCATAACTGTGCACTGCATTCACCAGTTCACAGTCCGAACTGCAAATCACAGGCAATCAGCTGATTGGTCGGCGATCACGTGATGCATGCTATTTTTATCTGTGCAGAACAGACTGCGCCTCCGCAGCAATGCTTGCACATAGTGCATACATCACATGATCACCAACCAATCAGCGGATTGCCTGTAATTTAGAGCTCGACTGTACATGATAACTTTCCAAACTAGTTTTTTTTTAATTTGAACTCCAATTTCAATAACCAACATGACAAGAGAGCTTTCAAAAAAAACCAAGCAAAATTTCAGAAGACTCTCGACGGAACACACTGGCGGTACCGCAGCGGTACACCACCAGCAACAAGAACCATTCGACGCGGCTCACCTCACCTCCGTCCGAACTCAACAATAAAGACCACCACCAGAATCACAAGAAAAAACTCGGCAAACCCGCGAATCTGCCGCCGAAAGTGGAGCGCAAGATGAAAACGAGAACTCGACAATACACGGGCGGCTTCAACAGCGAACCGGAGAGTCTACTGAAAAAACGCACCGCTGAGGACGGCGAACTGAGTTCACCCGGCGGGAGACGACCCGTGCGTATTCCGATTGCGGTCTCCTACGATGCGGTCGTCATTGCGAACGGCGGTAACTGCAGAACACCGTTGATTGTTCCTGACGTCATCGTGGACTCTGAATCGTCATCACTCATTGCTAGTGGTGAACTGGACGAAGATTTGGAGATTATGCTGTGATATCAAATCAATCAGTCACTGTGACGGTGTTGTTTCTCGCATTTTTTGGGGATTTGTATGTGTTCTTTCATGAATTTGTCGCCAAATACAGGTCTATTATTTTTGTTTCTTTACGTTCGAATTTTTCACGTTTAAAAGTTGTATAGTGTGCCGTCTGTTTGGCGACGTGTATGACAACAATGGTGACTTTATATTTGGTAACGAAAAAAGGAAACCTTATCAAAACCGTTTCGTTTTTTAGTGTTGTTTCAGTTCACCAAGCCAAACTGCAGCCATATCGACTCAACCATTACTCATGGCTGTTGTGGCATAAATTTTGTTTTCAAGACTTAACAACACAAAGTGTAAAGTCTTATCTTAGCAAAAAACGCACTCATAAGGTATCTACAGTTTCTGCGTTTTGTCACTTCATCGTTATTTTTTATTACTTGATGATGTTCTCGAAACCAACTTGTCCATTCAACAACGATAATGTTGGCTGCATCGCGCTCATTTTTTTAAATTAACCGTTGTACGCAATCCAGAAATTCAATAAAAAAATTCTAAAATTCTGTGCTTGTCTTGCGTCATTTGTAAAGGAAACTGAAACGGAAATTGACAAAAACTTTTTAGGCGTGCAGTGATCAGTCATATATTGAAAATTCATTATTGCTGAAAGCAAACATTTTCAGGAACCGCTCACCTTTTTGATCTTCTGCGCATCTTGTATGTGTCATCGAAGTGGGCGGTGACTAAAACCACATCGTAAACGGTCGTGTTGCTCCGATTGAAACGGGACGATGAGCGTGGATCGAACAATCCACGAGCTCGATCGAGTCCTGACTGCAGTCGAACGTCTTGCGATCAACATCGACCAGGGCGCCAGTTTTATAAAACCTTTGCCGTTCAATAGTTCGCCACACCGCGGGAGTGTCCGAGTCAATTCATGACGAACCAGAAAAAATTTCAGTGTCCTCTAACGTTCCGTTCTGAAGAGCAGGCATTGCTTGTTTGAATCGGTTGAATGAAAATGAAAAAAGGAACTACTTTAGCAGTTGTGATGTTTCCTGGTTGCAATTAGGTGTGGCTCCGCGGCGTAAGCACTATTGAACTATTAAGCGTTTCATAAAACTGGCCTCAGCGCGCCTACATTCTGTTGCGTCGTCTGAATAAAACCCTGAATAATTTCGACGCGAAAATCGCCGAGATTGCCGACTCCGCCCACGCCGTGACGGGTGCACTGCATGAGAGCGCTCAGGAGCTGCCCGACCACTGGATGTACATGGCCATTGCGATCGCTGTCCTTTTAGTGGCGATCGTGTTGTTTCTGTTTGTTGGCGTGAAACTGCTCGTGCAGATACGCCAGGAGGCGCGCGACAACAGGCAGAAGAAGCGGCGGCGTGCCAATGGTGCGTTTTCGCGGTTGTTTCGTGTTTTTTTTTCACGATTTTGGTTTGATAGACAAAAACTGTTGAGCTTGGCTGGTTGGCTTGTGGCCACGTATATCTGCGCAAAAACGATGTTCAACGACAGAAAAAAAACTTTCAAACTGTTGCAAAAAAACTGTTTTCAAAATTTCAAAATTGATCCCAGCGGTTTTACGTGAAGGAATGACATTTTTAAGCATAATTTTTTTTTAATTTGTCTGACAAGCCTAAGCCTAAGCCTAAGCCTAAGCTTAAGCCCAAGACTAAGCCTAAGCCTGAGCTTAAGCCTAAGCCCTAGCCTAAGCCTAAGCCTACGCCTAAGCCAAAGCCTACGCCTGAGCCTAAGCCAAAGCCTAAGCCTAAGCCTAAGCATAAACATAAGCCTAAGCCTAAGCCTAGGCCTAAGCCTAAACCTAAGCCTAAGCCTAAGCCTAAGCCTAAACCTAAGCCTCAGCTTCAGCCTCAGTCTAAGCTCATAAGCCTAAGCCTAAGCCTAAGCCCAAGCCTAAGCCTAAGCCTAAGCCTAAGCCTAAGCCTAAGCCTAAGCCTAAGCCTAAGCCTAAGCCTAAGCCTAAGCTTAAACCTAAGCCTAAGCCTAAGCCTAAGCCTAAGCCGAAGCCTAAGCCTAAGCCTAAGCCTAAGCCTAAGCCTAAAACTAAGCCCAAGCCTAAGCCTAAGCCTAAGCCTAAGCCTAAGCCAAAGCCTAAGCCTAAGCCTAAACCTAAGCCTAAGCCTAAGCCTAAGCCTAAGCCTAAGCCTAAGCCTAAGCCTAAGCCTAAGCCTAAGCCTAAGCCTAAGCCTAAGCCTAAGCCTAAGCTTAAACCTAAGCCTAAGCCTAAGCCTAAGCCTAAGCCGAAGCCTAAGCCTAAGACTAAGCCTAAGCCTAAGCCTGAGGAAAACGAACAGAGCGGGTGCACCGCGCTTCTCATAGATCATTGTGGAAACAAGTGAAACAACTCTGATCACTGGTTAGCGTAGCACTCAACACTGTACCTTTCTTCACCACGACCTAATTTTTGTCCTCTTCAAAAGGAAAAATTACACAAAAATTTTAATCTTTTTTGCGTGCAAGCCACGGCATTGATCATGTGAAAAAGCCAGAAATGTGAAAAAAACACGTTTCGAACCTTCCAGTGTTGTTTTAGATCCGTCTCTCTTGGAAGAACAGACGCGTTACAGCGACTATGACAATGGTTACACATGCACGGTGGTGAAGTCGAGGTCGCCACCGCAAGATCCGCGATCCTTTCGTGGTAACGACTTCAATCCACACACGAGAGTATGAAAAAGTAAACAGAACCTAACAAATCATTAACCGCTATCTCTGTTTCTTCACATGTTTTTACATGAGAATGTTATATCTGTGATTGCTTACAAATTTTTGCAAAGGCTGTGTTCACATGGCATATTTTTTTAATTGATATTATTCTTTGTTGTCAACACGCAAAGTGCAATAAAAACAGATTGCAGACTGTGAGCAGACAACAAAAAACAAAAAAATAACAAATTTACAGAATTTCATTTGTTCTTCTCAATCAGAAACATCGGCAGCTCCATGTTCAGTTTCGTGCGTCTGTTCCGACGCGACGTGCATTTCCAGCCGACACGATCGCACGCCAAAAACTGAGCGGTCAAAATCTGACGAAACTTTCTGTTGAACACCAAGTAGATCAGAATGGTCGAGGCCGAGTTCAGCGCGACCAACACGTTGCCCAGCTCAACCGAGATTGTGAACAGGAACTGCACCACCCCTGCCGTGTCACCAGTTTCACCGGGCGATTGCGAAATGAACAACTGCGAGTTGTAGGTGAGGAAGATTTCAAACAAATTGTTGACGAACGGCAACACGCTGCAGACGATGAAGAGGGCGACCACGGCCAGGAGCATCCGAGTGATACTGCGCTCGCGGTGGAGGCCGCTGCGTGCGGGCGCCTTCGACAGACTGGCCTTCGAGTCGAAGCGGTTGATTTGGTGGCTGAAACTAGTGTACAGGCTGCGCCAGAAGTAGTGGGCCACCTTTTGTTTGCCCGTAACTCTTCAACCGGTTTCTGCCAATTCTGTTGAAATATAAAACTTACATCCATGGAGCTCGCAGTCTTGCCACACACACAGTATAGAGGGGCGGAGTTTAGGTTTGCGCATGCACGCGTGTTAAAGGGCTGCGAGAGATGTGGAGCTCCACAACTCTCGCAAGAAAAAAAAGAAAAAAATGAGCGCGCGCGCCCGGCCCAGCCTATCAAAATCGCTCGCTGGAGCTCTATCGCTATCTAGCGCATTAATTATGGCTGGCACTGTAGATCTGCGCAAAATTTCACCCCAATAAAATTCGCGTTTAGCGAAAGAATATTAAAAAACCGGTTTTCGGTTAAGCGGAATCGATTGGTTTTTTTAAATTTTATTGACAGCTCAAAGCAGGGGCGAGTTTTGAGGCTTTTTAAAGGATGGACAAAAAATTTTATTCATTTTTTTTTGATAAACTTCTTCGTCCAATAAAAAAGGCCGGTGGAGACCGCGCCACTAGCGAAACACGGGGGACGCACAGGTGTGTACACCTGCTCCGGCAACCCCAAAGCCGGACTTTAGCCACACCACCCGGTTCAGCCGGGGGTCTTACGGGCTTCGCTTGCCCCCAGGGGGGATGCATGCATCAACCAATCAGCTGGTTGGATATGCTATTGAGTTAAGGCCCGTTCATACTGACGTATGCTGACGTACGTCAAAGGCACGTCTCCATGAACGGTAATATGCAATAACACAAGACCAAACGTGCCGTGCCGTGCCGTACATGCAAACGTCTGTATTAACGGCAGTACGCAATAACACGGGACCTAAAGTGATGTGACGTGCCGTGCCATATACGCACACGTCAGTATGAACAGGCCTTAACACGGCACTCACATGTTGACCAATCTGCAGACCATCTGCTACCTGGCTTAACATGGCTTTAGACTGCAGTTGTAATGCTAAAAACGAGGGACAAAAGCCACACCTTTCCATCGCCGCGAACGATCTACTCCTTCGCGCGTAGTTGACCACGGGCACCGCCAGTTTGCCGTGCAACGTACTGGACACCGCTGGGGTGCTGTTCGTAATGCACTCATACGACATTGAAGCGCAACGTCGCGGCCGTTGCTCGGCGCTTTTCTGCGATTGACCGGTACAGCATGGCCGAATAAAAAAGGCAGTCTCATTTCAAGGCGAGATTAGTTGCAGACTAGAAGTTGTCTTTCTAAAAAATGCCAAGATGTTCGCCAATCGGGTGTGCGGTATATAAAGAACGAACTGGAGTAGCACGAACAACAAACTTATTTCAAGAAACATGTCAAATTTGACACAGAGTTGGCTTTCTAAACGCCTTTTTTCTTTAGTTCAAATTTCGCGCGCGCTCCATGCACCCTGAAAAAAGCTATTGTGTTTGGATCGGCCGTACCGTAGTTCGGTGAGCGGGGCAGATGCTGTTTTTGACCGGACTTGGCGGGGGCGTCGGGAGGCCATTGGACGCGAAAACGGCATCGGAGCACTCGCTGACGTTCGACTGTCTTCGCTCGTCCATCAGTGTCTTCGTGCTTGGCGGCACCGTAAGGTCGGTTGTGGCGGTGATGCGAACCATTGCAATGGTACTGTTCAGTTCAGTTTTATTTAGGCACTGAAGTGCATGGACAAGATGTACAAACGTAATGCAAGATTACAAACCAACCGCAGTTGGGTACAATACCTATTCGCCCGCAAATGACGGCTCTCCTTCAGTGACGAGAAAATGCAGACGTTCACAGTGATCAGTACGACGAATGGAATCAGAAACATCAGCAGCGTGTACATCAGCACGTGGTAGATGAAGAAGAATGTTGCTGATGGCGGAGACATGTGCGGAGCGGGCAGTGTTTCGCTGAACGATTGGTGGAAACAGTCGACCAGGTCGATTGCGCTCCAGCGAGGGATGTTCAGGACAATCGAGAACACCTGTGGAATCAGAAAAAAAGCGCTAAAATAACCATGATGAACAAACATGAGTGATCGCTCATTGAAACAGATGCTTTCCGTTTCGGTTGTGTTTTCGCTTGCCTACTCATGGTGTCTTACATTTCTCTGGTATGCCGTGCAGTGCAGAATAACTGACTTACTGAAAAGTAAGAAAAGTAAGTAAGTAGAAAAGCTTACTGACTGACTGACTTATACAGATACAGACCAGACCCTATCGATGATCGAGCCGTTTGCCTTGCTTGGTGGCAATCAGCAGCCAAAGTTAAAGGTACACACCAACGAAAACCTCGCTATAGTATTTGTCTCTCTACTAAAAAGTAATAAAACAACAAATCAATCAAAGTACGGTATGGCCGATTAAACATGGCAGCTTTTTTCAGGGTGCAAGGAGCGCGCGAATTTTGAATGAAAGAAAACAGACATTCAGAAAACAAATTTGACGCGTTTTTTAACTACTGGGTTATCCGCGCTATTCTGTTCATTCTTTCTCCCTTGCACACATGATTGAGAATTCTGCTGGCATTTTTGAAAAAGGCAACTCCTAGTCTGCGACTAATCCCGCCTTGATTGGATTGGACTGCCTCATTTATTCGGCCATACTGTACCACTGCGCATGCAATCAATATGCGCGCATATGATGGTCGTGAGAAGGCCTTCGCTTTCAACGGTTGACAGACGACCACGTAGCGGTGCACCGCCACGAACACGGTCATGTAGACGCTGCATGTGTGCGCCGTGTTTGCGAGTGGGTAGCTGATCCTGCAGATGAAGTTTTTTTTAAAATTGCGGTAATTTCGAAAAAAACTTTTTTGAAAATCAAAAATTCATAAAACCAACCTCAGCAGCGGTGCGTACCACCGCAACAGACAATACCACCGAGTGACATCGGCTAGCACGGGCACAAATAGAAAGAAGAAGTTGGAAACGAGAAGCAACAAATCGCTCAGCGTCAACGTCAGCAAGAACCAGTTCATGAGGTTCGTTCGCATTGTTTGCTAAAAAGTGGAACCGTTTTTCCTTTTTGTTTCTTTTCTTTTTTTACTTTCACCAAAAAAATCATCTTCAGCACACCTTTGCGAAGACGCAAGAATTGACGGCATTCGCAATGACGCCGAAACTCGACAGCGGTGCGTTCACAAAAAGACGAAGGAAAATCTGCGAGCTCTCGAATACATCTGTGGAGCAATTGTAAAAGTTGTCGTTGTTGCTGTTGTTGATCATCTCAAGGTCTACGGAAAAGTTCATCTTTCCTGGAATATCAAGTGTTTCTAAAATCTACGTACGCACATTGCGATCATCAGTGAAAAAACGGCACAAAAAACTCATCACAGTTTTTCACACGCAGGAGCACGCTTAGCTTGGTGCAATCACGCACCCACTATCGAACAAAACAAAACAACCAACAATTTGTTTCCACCGGTGTTTAGTGTTTAGAACTAATCACGTGTTCCCCGTGAATGTCAGCTCAGTTGCCGATCATAAACAGAGAGACGGTGTGTGTCGGCGACCCTTTTCATGACGCCGTATGCAAATGAATCTCCTTTCTTTTGACGTCACAATATCCGAAGCAATCATAACAAGCATCAACAACGAAAAGCGGTTACTATTATTCACGAATTTTTGTAATTTTGTGCACGATATGAAAACACGATTAGAGAAGTCGGCACGGGTTTAAAACAAAATTGAGTTTTGTCTCTCGAATGCATATTTTTGACACTATTTTTTTCAGTCAAACATATCGATGAAACTATTTTGGTTCTTTTGCTTCAAGAAGTGTATCTATGAAAAGAAAATTGACTTTCAATGTTATTTGCGGGTGACTTGATGCAGTGCCCCTAATTATCACACATGAGGAAGCCGAACTCAAAAGCCGAAACAGTCAAAGTCGCTTGAGCGATGGACGTCAGCGCAAAATTAAGACGTGACAGGGTGTGCCTTTAGCAAGAAAAGCTAATTAGCTTCAACCGAATCAAGCAAGGTGGCTAAATCCTATGTGGCTTCACTAGTAGCCCTCTGCGTTGAATGTTTAGCTATTTATGTATTGTGGATTTATTCAAACGTTTCCGGACTAAAATGACGTCATTTGCTATAAAAACGCCCGTTTGTCAAAGTACATACAGGCACTAAAATGTCAGTTTGATGTGACTGATTCGGCATTCACCATTTGTTTACGGGAAGAAACCGGCAATCTGGTTTGCTGTGAACGGCAAGCGCATGTTTGGCGGCACATGACGTCATTTCAGTGGGACACGTTTAAAAAAATAGGTCATACATATGTGTGAATGTGTCTGTTATGAGGTGAAAAGCAAAAACAAAAGTTCATTTCTATTTGTTCAAAAGACATTTCATACGTTATCATACCGAAACACATACATGTAGCAAACAGCTGTTCCATTTTATCAACAAATCAATCATTAGTCACGTTTCAAAAAACCCCATCACCTGTAAACTTCATTCATTGGGTTTTTTTAATTTTGAACCATTGCTACAGTTCAATATGCTAAACCAGTTATCCAATGAGGCGTAAGAAAAACGATATGACATGACAATAAAATCAAGTTTTGCCGAAGAAACTTTAATAGCATTAAAAATAGCACTTGAATATTTATTGAAACAGACTTCTTCAAGGCAGTATCAGTCACTAGAGTTCGTAAAGAAAGTAAATCAATCAGAAAACCAGACAGAATAATTTAAAAAAAAACCATTTCATTTCGATTTATATTACCAAACACCTTTCTGTTCAAAAAGTTAAACATTCGGACCGAACAAATAGTTGCCCGGTGACTTCTTGTCCTTCGACGTCCAATACTCGCGCCAGCGTTTCACGAACTGACCGTAGTCGATTTGTTCCAACGGTTTGCCGTCATCACCCTCAAAGTTATTTGTTTTTTTTAATTTTTAAGTTGTTATTTATTAAAATTAAAATTATCACCTTTGTACCTGCTACTCAAATTCTTGTGCTGGACATTAGCTGCACAGACAGAGAGAAGTCACTGCATTCTGCACTGCATATTAAAAATGACTGAAACTGAGTGGACTGTACAGCTTTAGTTGCAGTGCAGTGCATGATGCAATTGTTATTTTTTCTGCGTTCATTAAAAAAACATGTTTTTATCAAAGACACCACGAACCACAGCAAACTTCTTGAACGCAGCCGTCGAGTCCTTCTCATTCTGACCATAGATCTTCATCACATGCGAGTACTCCTTGGCATCAATGAACTTGTCACCTGTACATAGATTTTAACAGCACACGCTTCGAAAATTCTCTATTTCCGTTTCCATTTCCATTTCCACTTCTATTTCCATTTCCATTTCTATTTTCGTTTCCGTTTCCATTTTTATTTCCATTTCCATTTCCATTTCCATTTCCGGTTCCGAATATTTTCCTTTGCTACACACTTTTCTGCAGTGAGTGTGGTGCTCAGAAATGGTCAGATATTGGTCTTTTTCGACTTTCGAAAACGGAACCAAACTTTTTGCTAACTAAGCTTTTTGAGCTTGAACCTCTTTGGTCACTTCAATGGCCACTTGTTGAAAACGATTTTGTGCAATGCGACGTGTTTTCAACGCGCAGGAATATAACAAAATCGATCGGTAGGTAGATTTGTGGACTTTTTAATATTGCCCCACCTCAGAGATGCTGTAAACAACATGTTTCTCAGTTTCTTTCTTTCTAAAGCGCCATTTGTAGAGGTTGAAGCGCGCTGACGCGCGTTAGTTTGCTACACATTCACGAAGCAAAAAAAACAGCGCGCTTCAGCGCGCGCGTGCATGAATGGGCCTTTAGTTTCTTTCTTAATAAATAGAGAGTAGAATATTTCTTTAAAAACCAGAAAAAAAACTGCGCCAGACTTCTCACCCGAACTGTCGAGCAGGAAGAACATGTACTTGAGGTATTCCCATTGCCAGATGGGCATGTGGTTCGGGTCGTAATTCTCCCAGATGTGGTCCCACTCTTGGATCGTGATCACCACGTCATCAGGCACTGGCTGAAAAACGGATCATTGATTGAGTTTCAATGCGCGTGAAACGAGAAGGCACACGTTTTGCCGTTGCCTTCACCCTCGTGGCCTGGTGCAGTGTGTTACGCTCTTGTCTGTGCGTTCGGGTGGGTCGAGCCCCGCCGAGGGGTGAGGCACTAATGACAAAGAAAACTCGACGGCGTTCTGTACGCTTTTCTAATAAGTTATCCCTATTTAAAAAGATCGCCTAAAATACTGTTCGTTCGGTCTTTCGCTCGGTTTGCCGAATTTTTCAAGTTCAATTGTCCATGGTCATTCATGAGGCAGTATTTAGTGACGCGTAGCTGCCCTCTAAATCAGTGAACGGCGGAGATTCACAGCTGCTCGGCAAGGTCGCGGTAAACAAGAAGACAAAAAACAAGAAGAAGTTGTGAACATTCATCAGATGAGCACAATTTTCCAAACAACCTTAAACTCGTCGAGTCCCTTGGCGGCGTTGAGCAGACCCTTCCAGACCATCAGCATGGCCTCCTCGCAGATGCGGTATTCGGGCGAGTCCGCGCCTCGCTCCTTCTTGATTTGCTCGAACAGAATTTCGAAATCGTTCCAGTCAATCTCACCGCTGCGGTTAAGATCTGGAAAAAATAACTATTGTGGATTTATTCAAACGTGTCCGGACTAAAATGACGTCATTTGCTTTAAAAACTTTAAAAGTACAGGCACTAATATGTCAGTTTGGTGTGACTGATTCGACATTCACCATTTGTTTTATGGGAAGAAGTCGGCTAAACGGAAAGTCCGGCTAGCTGTGAACGGCAAGCGCATGTTTGGCGGCACATGTCATAATTTCAGTGGGACACGTTTAAAAAATAGGTCATAGAAACGTTGACGGCTTGTGTTGAACAATAACAAAATTGCTGTTGTGTTCGCAAGGTGGTATGCATTGTATCTAGATAGCAGTCGAGCTAAAAAAATAATCTGACATCTGACGCTTTAGTGGGCTCTGAAAATGCATAAATCCATTCCAAAATGCGTTTCATGCCAAAATTTTATGCCATACCAAAACTTGTGCCAAAATATTAAAAAAATCAAAAAATCAATGACTTTTCTATAGGTAATTTTCAAAAATGTGGAATGGATTTTAACATGGAATAAATCATGGAATAGATTCTGGAAAAGGTCTCGGCATTTTGTGAACTGAATGATAAAAAGTGTAGAAAAAGCCAAAAAAACCAACCGAAGAACGTGTAGAAGATACGATCCCACTTCTTCTTCAAGAACGGGTCAATCTTGCTCATGATGGGAGAATTTTTCTCGTTGAACTTAAACCACTAATAAAAACCTGGAATAAAATTTGTTGAACGATACTAAACGTAGACAACGCTGCGTTTCAATCGGAGTAAAAAAAGTATATCACGGCAAAATTCTACTCCGCTACAAAAGTAAAAGTTCAATTGAGGTTCGAGAGAGTAAGTGACTTCGAATCACAACTTCAGACAGTCCAGAACTGACAGTACAGGCTTGAAGTGTGTAAAAAGTGCGTAAACACCCGTCGCACTGTTTTCAGGCAAACTGTGTTGAAACAACTGAAAAAGCCGAAGTGAAAGAGTTTTGGTGGTGATGTTGGCGTTTTGATTGGGCGCTGCTCGTACCACACTCGGTGCCTGTTGCACTGAAGTTATTTGCAACTTTTCTGTTCTTTACATTTGCTGTCTTCAAAAAGCGCCCAACAGGCCCGACAAGAAGCTTGAAACCATTTCGTATGCTACTGAACGAGCGTATACACACTGCGCACACACCCGCGAGCGAAATGCACTGTACAGTCAGTTTCAAGCCACACGCAAGTGAGAAGGGGGGGGCGAGTGGCGGTGGCGGGGTGGGGGAGGTAGGAACGGGAATGGCTGCCGGGGGGGTGCGCGGGCGGCAGTGCAGGGGGGGGTAGGCTCTGGCGGGGCGGGCTGCGCGGGAAGGCGGGGGGGGATCAGGCGCGCGGTGTTGATATTTTGGTGCGACGGCGGTGTGGAAGCTGGGGGGGCGGGAGCCGTGGATGGCGGATTCGGGGTTCGGGGAAGCGGGGGCGGCACCGGGCGGGAGGGACGAGAAGTGGGGGGCGGGGGCGGCCGGTCCGGGGTATCACTAGTGTATGGTTGCGGGTATGACTATTGAATCGCGTGACTTGGTGGTTTTAAAAATTTCTGGGCGGGTCTGGGTGTGGCATAATATACGGGCCGAGGGCGTAGGGCGGGTTGATGCCTGTTCCGAGCCCTCAGGGGCGTGTTAGGCATTATTGGCTCGCGGGATACTAGATACCATGCCCGCCGCGGCACAACAGCCGCTCGTTGTGCGGCACAGTAAGGACTGTGGCGGTTTTAAATGGTCCACGAAGATGAGTGTGCGGGAGGGGGCTTGCGGGCGCGCGGATTGCCGATAAGCGGCCGCCGCATGCTCCAGGGTGGTGTCGGTGGTAACATAGAGGCCATTGGGCGGTATTGAACGTTTGTAATTGCTTGCCGCTATCGGCCGGATCATAGTATGTATGCATGTTATCGTGCGCTGAACGGGTGGGGGGAGGTTGGGTGGCGAACCAGATTGCCGGTTTCTTCCCGCAAAGAAATAGTGAATGTCGAATCAGTCACATCAAACTGACATTTCAGTGCCTGTACTTTGACAAACGGGCGTTTTTAAAGCAAATGACGTCATTTTAGTCCAGACACGTTTGAATAAATCCACAATACATAAACAGCTAAACATTCAAACCGCAGAGGGCAACTAGTGAAGCCACATAGGATTAGCCACCTTGCTTGATTCGGTAAAAGCTAATTAGCTTTTCTTGCTAAAGGCACACCCTGTCACGTCTTAATTTTGCGCTGACGATGAAGCGACTTTGACTGTATCATCATGAGTTCGGCTTCCTCATGTGTGATAATTAGGGGCACTGCATCAAGTCACCCGCAAATATTATTGACAGTCACTTTTCATAGATACACTTCTTGAAGCAAACGAACCAAAATAGTTTCATCGATAAGTTTGACTGAAAAAAAAATAGGTGTCAAAAATATGCATTCGAGAGACAAACCTCAATTTTGTTTTAAACCTCGTGCCGACTTCGCTAATCGTGTTTTCATATCGTGCACAAAATTACAAAAATTCGTGAATAATAGCAACCGCTTTTCGTTGTTGATGCTTGTTATGATTGCTTCGGATATTGTGACGTCAAAAGAAAGGAGATTCATTTGCATAGACGGCGTCATGAAAAGGGTCACCGACACACACCGTCTCTCTGTTTATGATCGGCAACTGAGCTGACATTCACGGGGAACACGTGATTAGTTCTAAACACTAAACACCGGTGGAAACAAATTGTTGGTTGTTTTGTTTTGTTCGGTAGTGGGTGCGTGATTGCACCAAGCTAAGCGTGCTCCTGCGTGTGAAAAACCGTGATGAGTTGTTTTGTGCCGTTTTTTCACTGATGATGGCAATGTGCGTACGTAGATTTTAGAAACACTTAGTATTCCAGGAAAGATGAACTTTTCCGTAGACCTTGAGTTGATCAACAACAGCAACAACGACAACTTTTACAATTGCTCCACAAATGTATTCGAGAGCTCGCAGATTTTCCTTCGTCTTTTTGTGAACGCACCGCTGTCGAGTTTCGGCGTCATAGCGAATGTCGTCAATTCTTGCGTCTTCGCAAAGGTGTGCTGAAGATGATTTTTTTGGTGAAAGTAAAAAAAGAAAAGAAACAAAAAGGAAAAACGGTTCCACTTTTTAGCAAACAATGCGAACGAACCTCATGAACTGGTTCTTGCTGACGTTGACGCTGAGCGATTTGTTGCTTCTCGTTTCCAACTTCTTCTTTCTATTTGTGCCCGTGCTAGCCGATGTCACTCGGTGGTATTGTCTGTTGCGGTGGTACGCACCGCTGCTGAGGTTGGTTTTATGAATTTTTGATTTTCAAAAAAGTTTTTTCGAAATTACCGCAATTTTAAAAAAAACTTCATCTGCAGGATCAGCTACCCGCTAGCCAACACGGCGCACACATGCAGCGTCTACATGACCGTGTTCGTGGCGGTGCACCGCTACGTGGTCGTCTGTCAACCGTTCAAAGCGAAGGCCTTCTCACGACCATCATATGCGCGCATATTGATTGCATGCGCAGTGGTACAGTATGGCCGAATAAATGGAGGCAGTCCAATCCAATCAAGGCGGGATTAGCCGACAGGACTAGGAGTTGGCCTTTTTCAAAAATGCCAGCAGAATTCTCAATCATGTGTGCAAGGGAGAAAGAATGAACAGAATAGCGCGGATAACCCAGTAGTTAAAAAAACGCGTCAAATTTGTTTTCTCTCTCTCTCTCTCTCTCTCTCTCTCTCTCTCTCTCTCTCTCTCTCTCTCTCTCTTCTGAATGTCTGTTTTCTTTCATTCAAAATTCGCGCGCTCCTTGCACCCTGAAAAAAAGCTGCCATGTTTAATCGGCCATACCGTACTTTGATTGATTTGTTGTTTTATTACTTTTAGCAGAGAGACAAATACTATAGCGAGGTTTTCGTTGGTGTGTACCTTTAACTTTGGCTGCTGATTGCCACCAAGCAAGGCAAACGGCCTGATCATCGATAGGGTCTGGTCTGTATCTGTATAAGTCAGTCAGTCAGTAAGCTTTTCTACTTACTTACTTTTCTTACTTTTCAGTAAGTCAGTTATTCTGCACTGCACGGCATACCAGAGAAATGTAAGACACCATCAGTAGGCAAGCGAAAAAAACACAACCGAAACGGAAAGCATCTGTTTCAATGAGCGATCACTCATGTTTGTTCATCATGGTTATTTTAGCGCTTTTTTTCTGATTCCACAGGTGTTCTCGATTGTCCTGAACATCCCTCGCTGGAGCGCAATCGACCTGGTCGACTGTTTCCACCAATCGTTCAGCGAAACACTGCCCGCTCCGCAC
>JASANC010004325.1:0-10655 GCA_030248135.1 Theristus sp. LFF4_11
ACAAAACTGGTATAACCTGAAAACCGAAATCACACATGGTACTGACCGGACACAGTCGTAAACGTGTGAAACCGTGTGTAGCACTGTTACATTACAACACATTCACATTTGTACGTATGAACGCAATTGCCAGCAGAAACATGGTCTCTACTAATAATAACAAGTCAGTTTCATTCTTTCATCGTATCGCAATTATGAATAACACCAAAATCGGTAAAAAAAACGCTGCCGTGGAGTGGATACAAATAGGCTGCGCTCCGATGGGTCACAAGAAGTAGGGCGTCGTCTTGCGCTCCGGGATGACGCGTTTCTCGTCGGAGACTGCGTCGAAAATGATGGGCGTTCGATCGTCGACCGTTTTCAGCTGCAGCACCGCTGCCACGTTGCCACATCGGTAGCAGTAGTTCGGGGCTGAATGGTGCTCACAGAAACATTGGCACAAGGTGCAAACGGTCGAAATGTACAGTAAAACAGTAACACGCTATTTGTGCATTCTGCCATTTGCGTCATGCATGCTGATTCGCTGCATCGTTGGTTGTTGCACCAATCAGTGAGCCGAATTCATATTCCGCCAATCAAATAGTTGTGCCTTGTGGCATACAGTTCGAACTGCGATACAAATGCCAGGTTGACGACGGGCAAAACACCCTCACTGAATGCTGGTGCGACCAACACAATACAGCAATTCAAATGCAGCCAATCAGTGCGATGCACTAAATTTCCAGAAAAAGAAATAACGGAAGATATACTGAAACCGATGGAACAAAAAAAAGAAAAGTGAAACAGCAAATAAAAAAGAACGAACCTGACCACACAGTGAGCACGGTGTCATCCCAGATGTATTTGTACCCCTCTTGAACGAGTTGATGCGCTCGTGCGATCATGGTGACGCCGTTTGCGTGCAAAAATCGATCCGCCACCGAGCGTCCGAACAGCCAACCAGCACCTCTGGTCGTTACAAAAATGGACACTCATCGACGGTGAACTTATTCGTTTTGTTTTTGCAACAAAAATCAATGCAAAGTGAGCTGCTTTGGAATTTGCATCATCGAATTTGGTCACAGATTAGTCCGGCAACTACCTCGATTGTACCCAATTAAGCCAAAATACCTCGATTTTTGTTTCAACGCCAGAATACACAAAAGTTCACATGACATACACCATGACTGTGAATGAGTACCGGAAAGTAAAATTAATTAGCAAACCGGGGACTGATCGCCCAACTGTCCACCTCATCCGGATCCGACCACACGAGATCGCAAAACGCGCCCTTGTGCGGTATCTCTATTTCGCGTGATATGGTGCTGCGAAATGAATCAGAATGAAGTTAAGTTGATGAATATGCCTGACGTCATGCCATTGAAAAACCCGCTCGTGCCTCTGTGACCCGGTTTTCGCCCGGTTAAAAATTTTGGTTGAAAAAATTGAAAAACCTTGGAAAAGGAAATCACTTTATTTTATCGAGTGTTTTCACGTCCGGCGACAGTCCACCGTGGACACAGAAGACGCGATCATCGACGAGCGCAGCAATGGGCAGCAAGTCAAACACACGACAACAATGGCGCCAGACGTTGGCGTTACCGTACTTGTTCATGCATTCGTCGTAGAAACCGTACACCTGCGACAACCCAGACGTATGAATACGACACGAGAACATTTGACAGACACGGTGCACTGCACTGCGTTGTTGAGTAACAAATGTCACCACACACACCCGACGTGTTCAGTGCTCTCTTTGACCTGACCACACATTATACCGGTTGCGTAGCTTAATCGAATAAACAAACGGTACAAACAAACCAATCACGGAATGTTAGTCAGAGTTCTGATGACGACCAGATACTTTCAATATTAACGGCAAGGGAGCAAAAACCACTATTATTGACAACTAAAATCCAGCACGCCGCAATAAAATGGCAACTTCTCAGCAGTCAACGTCACACAGCTCACGTCCCCACACCTGCGTGATTTGTCGCGTCTCATGGTTGCCGCGAATGAGCGAGATGTGCGTCGGATATTTCGCCTTCAACGTCATCAGCCTCGTCCACGTCTCGAGACTGTAGTAGCCGCGATCGACGAAGTCGCCCATGAACACAAACGAGCCATCCGGCGGCTGTCCGGCCATTCGGAACAGCTCTTCAAGATCGTAGTATTGTCCGTGGATGTCTCCGCACAGCGTCACTGGCGTGCGCACCGGCACAACGTTCGGCTCCTCCAATAAATACGACGACACGACTTCGCAGAGCTCATGAATGTCCGCCTCTGGAAGATACTCGCAGTTGGCCGCCATTTGCAGCCACTTATCGAGATCGAACTCGCACTGAGATGAGACACACGGCTGAACGAAGTTTTCGGGCAATTCTTGCGACGACGTCGTACGACCGTCGCTGGTGGGCATTGTAGACGCAGTGCAGCCGTCTTTTATTTCAGGCGCAAAAACCATGTTCCTGTTACAAGGTATGTCATGAAAAAATAGGATTTAGTGATGCAATGTGAATGTCTACCTACGTCTAACCTAACCAACCACAGCCTAGCTCTAGCACACAGCAGCGAAAGCGAGACCACGGGTGAGGAAGGAATGAAGAGCAGGGTACTCCTTCAAAATACGGGTCCGCTCAAATTTCATCGCAGCGCGCTGATTGATGGCTCAAATGAAAGCCCTCGTTCTGCTGAGTAATCCTGTGTATGGATTTTTTGAAATTCAAAAATTTGAAGAAGGTATTTGAATTTGAAATTTTAGATAGGGTGGGTCTGTGGTGAGCGTGTACAGTGCACTGAATGTTGTATTTATGTGCTTGATAGATATTTATGATGGATACCGTTCACATGATTGCATGAAACAGTCATACGTCTGATAGTAGGGTCCACGGGTTACGGTAGCGGTAGTTTTGGGTCTTGACACGAAGTTGCAGAAAACCACTTTGTTTCTTGTGAATAACACTTAAAACCTTTTAGAAACATGCAGCATTATAACAAAATGTCAAAAACCGGATTTCAAGGATTACGGTAACTCTGCAGTGGATCTCGACACGATTGTTTAAAAACGTCCTTTTATTGCCAAGAAAAGCTACTAGAATGATGGATACCGTTCACATGATTGGAGGGTTGACAGAAAACTTTGACATCGCAGTCGTGAAAATGAGAAAGTATGCCAATGAAACCCGGTAACGAATGCAGCAAGTGACTCGAAGGGTCGCGAACAAATGTCTTCTCAAGCAAAAATGTTGTGTAACATTAGCTGCGTTTGTACATGTAGTAAAAGTAGCGATGTCACCCTGAGAGTAGCCATACAGCACATGCCAATTTCGTAGCCGCCGTTTGCTGAACGTCGCTGAATGGGACAGCCGAATGTTTTCTGTGTTCCGTTGCATGTTTCTAAAAGGTTTCAACTGTTATTCACAAGAAACAAAGTGGTTTTCAGCAACTTCGTGTCAAGACCCAAAACTACCGCTACCGTAACCCGTGGGACCAAACTTCCGACATATGACTGTTACATGCAATCATGTGAACGGCATCCATCATTCTAGTAGCTTATCTTGGCAATAAAAGGACGTTTTTAAAAAATCATGTCGAGACCCACTGCAGAGTTACCGTAATCCTTGGAATCCGGTTTTTGACATTCTGTTATAAAAGCTGCATGTTTCTAAAAGGTTTCAACTGTTATTCCCAAGAAACAAAGTGGTTTTTTGCAACTTCGTGTCAAGACCCAAAACTGCCGCTACCGTAACCCGTGGGCACCAATTTCAGACGTATGACTGTTTCATGCAATCATGTGAACGGTATCCATCATAAATATCTATCAAGCACATAAATACAACATTCAGTGCACTTGACAAGCTCACCACAGACCCACCCTATCTAAAATTTCAAATTCAAATAACTTCTTCAAATTTTTGAATTTCAAAAAACCCCTCAGCAGAACGAGGGCTTTCATTTGAGCTATAAATCAGCGCGCTGCGATGAAATTTGAGCGGACCCGTATTTTGAAGGAGTACCAATTTTTTAACTAAAATTGACCGTTTTGCTCCAAATTCTTTCAAATTTTGCTAATTTTGAGCAAAATACGCGTTTATACTTGATTTTTAGCATATTTTTAGCATTATTTTGCTGTTTTTATAGCTTTTTAGCGTTTAAGCTATCTATGTGATGTGGTATTAACCAACACCTCCGCTCAAATTGTTTAACAATATATCGCACAACTCCATTGTAGACCTATAACATACGCCAATCAACAAGATATCATGTTCATCTCATGGCCTACCGACTGAAAAACATGTTCTAAGTTGCAAGAAAACGATTTCTGAAACGATATTTCAATTCAGTTAAGTCATTTCAACGCTAAAAATTGACTCTAGAAGTCATCCAAATCGAAAAACATAGAGTACGTCGGTCAAAATGACTAAATAATGACATTTACCTAAGCACACAAAGAAGTTGGGAAGAAAATTTGGTTTGAACTTTCAAAAAATTATGCCGTAAATCGAATTTTCAGAGCAAAGTAGAAGAAAAATTTTTCAATTTTTTTAAGTTTGAAAAAAAATCCACTTTTTTTTAAAACGAAAAAAAATTAAGCCCCTAACCCTAGGTGTGTGTACCCCCCCACCCCCCCCCCCCCGCCCACGGTACTGTTTCTGAAACGATATTTCAATTCAGTTAAGTCATTTCAACGCTAAAAATTGACTCTAGAAGTCATCCAAATCGAAAAACATGGAGTACGTCGGTCAAAATCACCAAATAATGACATTTACCTAAGTACACAAAGAAGTTGGGAAGAAAATTTGGTTTGAACTTTCAAAAAATTATGCCATAAATCGAATTTTCAGAGCAAAGTAGAAGAAAAATTTTTCAAATTTTTTTTCAAGTTTGAAAAAAAACAGGGGTCGAGCCCGATTTTTGGCGAATCCGAGGGGGGGGTCCGCGGCCGCCCAAATTTAGGGGGGGTCGTCCCGGGTGGGGGGGGGGGGTCGACTTGGTTGGGGGGGGGGCTCCCGAGCGAGACCGAAAATTCTAGGGGGGGGGGGGGGTCCGAGCGATACCGAAAATTCTAGGGGAGGGGGGGGGGGGTCGGACCAAAATTTTTTCTTGACGATGACATTGTCTGGGCAAAAAATGCGTAATGCATCATTATTGAAACAGGGGTTGGTAGTGCAGTAGCGGTGGCCCCTGCCCTTTCTTTAACACAGGAAAGAAAAAAATGCAAAAACTAAATTGATCATTTTCACCTTATAAAAAAGGCTTGGCTTAGGATTAGGATTAGGTTCCTAATCCTAAACCTAATCCTAATCCTAAGCGAAGCCTTTTTGATAAGGTGAAAATGATCAATTTAGTTTTTGCATTTTTTTCTTTCCTGTGTTAAAGGGCAGGGGCCACCGCCACTGCACATGCACCTGTTTTAATAATGATGCATTACGTAGTGCTAGTAGGGGTCGATTTGGTTGGGGGGGGGTGGGTTCCCGAGCGAGACCGAAAATTCTAGGGGGGGGGGGGGGTCGAACCAAAAGTTGTTGAATAAAAGTGCTAGAAACCACAGCATCCAGTCAAGGCCTCTCTCTAGTCTCTAGTCATATATTTTGCTTTGATTTTCGGGTCGGGACATCTGAAAGCTACACGAACGAGACACGCTGCACGGGTGAGACTTGATATTGAAGTACAGTATTGAAAACATTGACGTACAAAGTGGTAAATGTATAACAAAGTGGTACGTATGCAAAAAAACATACAATATATATTGAGATACAAACATGCATATAATATAGATACCTACAAATGAGAGAAATATAGAGATATACAAGAGAAAATGTCTCCATCGAAAGTCAAAATCAAAGGGGGGGGTGGTCAGACGGTCAGGATTTGGTAGGGGGGGGGGTTTGGAAGGTCGAAATCTGGGAGGGGGGGTCTGGCCCCCCCCAAATTCGAGAGGGGGGGGGGTATTTTGACCAAAATTTGGGGGGGGGTTTGCCCGGGGGGGGGGGGGGGTGTCGACTTGGTTGGGGGGGGGTACCCGCCGAAGGTTAGGGAAAAAAAAAATCCGGATTTTTTTTTAAATTAAAAAAAAAAATTTTTTTTTTTTAAAATTTTTTTACAAGTTAGGTTTGTTCGAAGCGTCTCGTCGAGCTGAGTTCATCTAGACTATTTTCAGAACGATCCGGAAAACTATAAGAGCGAAAATCGTGTTTTATTGAAATTATGTCCATTTCATAGAGGGAAAGTTGCATTTTCAACAGTAAAACAGGACAATTTTCGACGTGTACTTGAATATTGAACCGTTCTTAGTTGTTCCTCTTTAGAAAATTACCAAAATTTGACTGTGTTCAAAAATTCCTGTTTGCTGTAGCTAAGTCGGCAACCCCTGTCGACCCGGTCGCCCCCCCCCCCCAAGACACTTACTTTCAGGTTCAACCAGCTATGCTATCTGCCACATGGCGAGAGCCCACTCTTCAAATCATCGTATCGAAAACACGTACCATGATTTCGCGATCACGTTGCGGGCAACTGACAGACGCAAGTTTAACACGTTAGTTTAGCTCAGCACGCAAGTTTTAACATGTGGCCATGTTATCGGGTATCTGAAAAACGGTCGTGTGATGTGGTATTAACCAACATCCCCGCTCCAATTGTTTAACAATATATCGCACAACTCCATTGTAGACCTATAACGTACGCCAATCAACAAGATATCATGTTCATCTCATGGCCTACCGACTGAAAAAACATGTTCTAAGTTGCAAGAAAACGATTTCTGAAACGATATTTCAATTCAGTTAAGTCATTTCAACGCTAAAAATTGACTCTAGAAGTCATCCAAATCGAAAAACATGGAGTACGTCGGTCAAAATGACCAAATAATGACATGTACCTAAGCACACAAAGAAGTTGGGAAGAAAATTTGGTTTGAACTTTCAAAAAATTATGCCATAAATCGAATTTTCAGAGCAAAGTAGAAGAAAAATTTTTCAAATTTTTTTTTAAATTTGAAAAAAAAATCCAAATTTTTTTTTTTAAAAAAAAACGAAAAAAAAAATAAAAAAAAATTTTTTTTCAAAGCCCCTAACCCTATACCCGCCCCCACCCCCCCCCCCCCATCTCGACCCCTGGTAGGCCGAAGTTCTACCGCTACGCCACGGACGCGACTTTCTTTCTTGTTGAAGAAACTCAAATTTCTTTAGCCATTTCGTCAAAAAAAAATTCAGACTCCGCTCCATTCAGCAGTAAATGAAGTTCGTCGATTGATTTTCCATCGTATGCGGTGGCGTTCTTGACAACAAAACTGGATCCCGGCGTTATTGAGTTCAAAATTTTCAACAGATAAGTTGATCGCTCATTTAAAATTGCTCGAATCTTCGCAGAACCAAGAATAAACAAAAAAGGAAACTGCATGAAACAGGTTTCTTTGTTTATGTTTCTTTTCTATTCAACTATTCAAAATTCACTGTTCAGAATTTACTCTTCAAAATTTTACTGTTCACTTTTTTCCTTCATAGAACACTATTCAACTATTCTGTTCAAAAATTCACTGTTCACTGTTCACTATTCAACTGTTCAACTGTTCACTTTTATAGAACTGGCCACTGCGCCCCGCCCCCCCCCCCCCCTAGAACAACTATGCCTGTCCTAATTCTCTTATTATCATGAAAAGTGTTTGTTCATTTTTGTTATTTTTTTGGTCAGTTTCACAGTGCTGTGTTTTTGGATTTGTATACATTCTTGAAAGTGATTTTTTTTATTTTGTCTGAGGTTGCTTGTAATGAGTCGTTGTAGGTTCCTAATCCTAATCCTAAGCCAAGCCTTTTGATAAGGTGAAAATGATCAATTTAGCTTTGCATTTTTTTTCTTTCCTGTGTTATGGAGGAGGAGCACCAGGGAACTGCAGATGCAGCTGTTTAGTAATGATGCATTACGGTGTTTTTGCAGGTTTTTGTGGAGTCAGAGTTAATCATCATGGGCATTGCGTCACATAACTTGGACGAACGTTTGCGACAGAATCTTGCGCGCGGTACGTGCGCATCGACATCAGAGAGCCAACACCCACAACAACTACGATTTCGTTGACCAACGGTTGCATTGCGGCGTCGCCAGTGTGCTTGAGCAGCACATCGAGGTGTGTGTCTTTGTCAGTGATTATGTGAAAGTGACGCTCGCAAACGAATTCACGCTTTCTGGTATTGTGTGCGTTGTGCGCTTGTGTGTTTTTCGAAGTTTTTTATTCAACTTCAAACGTTCAGTTTACTCCGGCGCGGCATCCGTTCGAGTCAGTGACTGAATCATTGAAAGGCCGTTACGAAGTGCTAAGACCTTCGGCGAGTTCCGCTTCACAATCGCACCCACTCAATAGTAGTGAGCGATTTGTAAACAACAACATTATCAACAATAATCGTGCCCGTGCGAATTACGCGACGTTGCCAGCGAGTAACCTGCAGTTTTCAACTGTACCCTCTGGATCTGGCGTGTCCATGTCCGCTGCGGCGTTGCAGCACGTCACGCAGACGTCCAGTAAATTCAGTGCTTTTCCCTTGAGCCTTTGGCGCTTCATGATAGCAGCTGTTGGCAGTCGATTCGACTCCCTTTGACTTTGACCCCTTTGTATTGCGCATGGGCTGTAAAAACCTTTTTTTTCAAATCCGGCAAGAAATAGGTTTTGATTTTATACTAAAAGATATTTGATACTTAAATACTAAATGCCCGGTTTTTACTGGACCCAATTTTAAACCAATCTTGTCACCGAAGATCTGATTTATATCGTTACGAGCCTATTGACCAGAGCGTATGTGGCTTAATCAATGCCAAGCCTTTTTGGTGAAGTGGCATTGACTTAGAAAGAAAAACAGTAACGTATTGAAATTGAAATTATTGAAACGTATTGAAATTATTTATTGAATAATAACCCTGAAGAAAATTTACCTTGTGAAGTCGCCTGCAATACAATATTTTTAACGTATTTAAATAAATAAAAAATGCGAAGTTTATGATTTTGCTATTTTTTACCCGTTTACCCTAACTGAAGGCAAGCCTTTTTGTAAGTGAAAGTAAAATTGAATAAAAAATATAAAAACTAACGTTTTTTTTCATTTTACCGTTTTACAAAGCTAATGCTTTTTTACCCGTTTACCTAAGCCAAGCTTTTTTTGCAAAAGTGAAAATGCGAAGTTTATGATTTTTGCTATTTTTTCCCCGTTCACCCTAACCTAAGTCAAGCCTTTTTGTGTGTGATAAGATTGAATAAAAACATAAAAATTAACGTTTTTCAATTACCCGTTTTAAAAAGCTAATGCTTTTTTACCCGTTTACCTAAGTAAACCTTTTTTGCAAAGTGAAAATGCGAAGTTTGCTAGCAGTTTTGCTATTTTTACCCGTTCACCTAACCTAAGTCAAGCCTTTTGGTAAGTTAAGTAAGATTGAATAAAAAATACAAAAATTAACGTTTTTTATTAAAAAAACTGTACCTGTTTTAAAAAGCTAATGCTTCTTTTACCCAGTTACCTAACATAAAAGCCAAGCCTTTTTTCTAAAGTGAAAATGAATAGAAGAAACAAAAAAGTGACGTTTATAATTTCGTTTTGCAGTCATTGCTTCTTTTTACCCGTTTACCCCAACATGACCCAAACATTTTGCAAAGTGAAAATGAATGGTAAATACCATTTACTTGTTTTGAATCCAAAGTGCAACTTGCAATGCCGATGTCGATGTGCGTTTTGCAACCCGATTTTTAAAAACAAAAAAGTTCAAACTTTTTTCAAAGACGGTTTTGTTACATCTTTCCCAGTCAATCATCAAGTTTTGATCAATCATCAAGTTTTGATCAGCCACGCGTCCATTTGCCTGTGCTGCGCTGAACTGTCTCTGTTGACCAAAGAGTATCATGATGACTTCAGCTATGAAGAACGACGTTTTGAGAAAACAATCTCAACTGGCATTAATAAAAAAATAGGTTAAGGAAATTGAGATGGAGTTTCTTGGTAGCAAAAAGGGCGCCAATTCAAATTGCAAAAAGTGCCACAGACACTTTGTAAATTTAATAATATAGATTTATTGAAACGTTGGTAACTTTTTGAGTGTTTCAAATTGGTTTCGAAAACAGTGCCCAAAACAGCAATAGAAGGTAGTAAAGAAGGATAGCATTATTGCATGATGGCGTCGAGAAACAACGTGAAAAAGTTAATCTGAATGATCAAAGATGAATTGGCTCAGACAGGGCTGCCAAAGCCCAAAAGTTACTATTGCGTTCATCATCCTTGTCTGAAATGTGTATCATGGATAAAAATGACCATGCTCTCTGACTGTATTGTAAAATCCACCAACAAGCAACTCTCACTAAAAGACACAACTCTTGTGTTTTGGTGGTAGAAATAGCTTGAGATGCAACAATGACATTCTTTAAACGTTGTTCTTTAAACAATTCTTTAAATTGCTCGTATCTTGAATAATTTTGGCTAAAAATTTCGACCACTACGATCTGAAAAAAACCAGTCAAGCCTAAATTTTTGAAAAGCTTTCAATGTATGTTGTATACATTGGTACAAAGCAGAGATTTAAATCTGCATCGTGAACGTGAGTGCACGTGTCTCAATAATTTACAGACGGGGCCCAAATACAATAAAAAGCACAAGTTGCTGTTGTTGCTCAGTTTTGTGTCTGGTGAACGGTGTGCAAGCGAGCAG
>JASANC010004326.1:0-12882 GCA_030248135.1 Theristus sp. LFF4_11
TTAACTTCTGGTTTGTCGTAGTCTTGCAAAAAAATTCCGAGAAAGCACTGTTCGGTTGCTTGATTCAGCTGGGGTATCACCTTTTTCTTGCTTACTGCTGCCATGTGAAACGGCGGCACACCAATTTGATGTCAGCCAGGCTGCGCGTGTGAACCGTCTTTTTCCGAAGAACTACCAGAACGAAGGTTGGCTCGGATTTTATCGATCAAAACCAATCCCACCACAATCCATGGTTTCAAAATTGAAGCCAATCAGCCCTTGTCCGTTATTTTCAGAAAAAAATGGAAAAAACATGTCTCAAATTTCATGAGGATGTGGTCGTCAAAGATGAGCTGAACAAATTTTATACGGGTTTTTAATTCTTCCCGCATAACATTTTTCTTTGCAAATGTGCTTAAACTAGATATAATCATGTAGATATCGATTTGGATTGCCAGGGGGTAAAATGTAATGTTCGGTTCTTTTTTTCGTCTTCAGTTTTGTTGTTGCTCATTGCCGCTAAAAGCTTTTTTAGACTGAAAACAGTACAATGTTACCAATATTAGATGTTAAAATAATTGCACTGAAAATTTCAAGCTAAAACTTTTGGCCAAATATGTTTACGACAAAAGTTTTACAGTCTGTACCATTTTTGTGATGCGGAAAGCCATTTTTGGCGCTGTCTGTGATTTATTTTTTTGGGGTTGTTTTTCGGTATTCAATATTGTTGTTTTACTGTTGATGGGTAATGTTACTGTTTTTTCGTATTGAGGTTTGATGTGATTGAGTGTTTTTCTGGAAAAGTTTAACGAATTTTGCTTCTCCCGTGTGAATGGAATATCCTACTATCAATAACAATATTAACTTGTTGTGCTTTTACAGTTTTGTACTTGTTTTGTGGTCATCCAATTTCAGTTTTGGTCTTCTTTGTTACCTTGGTTTTTCTGGTATTTCTGCGGATTGGACTCAAAGACCATTTAATTTTCAGCTTCAAAATTTTACTACGAACATTCGCTTTTTTTGTTTTTTCTCTGTTGTTTGTGTGCTCTTGAAGTCTTTATTGCGATGGAGAATAAAAATGATTGATTGGATGGTTTTTTGAAATTGGTTTTTAAGACAATGCCCTGTTTTTCTTACATCTGGCTTTCTTGGCTTTACCTTGCATGTTTCATTTTGTTCAGTTTCGCTAACCTTTGTTTCGTTTGGTCGGGTTTGCACTTTATTTTTGAACGGTATGCTCCGCTCCGCCGGCCGCTGTGTAAAATTAGGACAAGACAACATATGGAACTTGACTTGATGTTCAACTCCAAAGTGACTTTATTCACTACGTAAGGAGCCACCCAACTGTGTTTCGGGAAGTCTAAACGGAATCGAAACTGTTAGATACTTCGAGAACTGTTACACTTTTGCTGGAGACTAACGAGAAACTGACGATGCCCACTTTGGGGAGATTCCTACATACAGCAGGAGTATCGACAACTGTGTAAAAAGCTGATTTAACTGCTGTCGACAGGTCCTGTTGCGTCTGCCCGGAAATAAATTTTAACTTCGGCTGGCCAAGTCTGCTTGCCCATTGCCTGTTTACAGTGCATAAAGTGAGCATCATTTCCGATTAAATTGCGGTCTGTAGTTGCAGTTTTGTTTTTCCATGGAGATGCCTTCCATCGATTCGTTTTTCAATTATTCCTCACCTGAGAACTGAGAATTGAAACAGGCGCGTCCAACTGATCGACTAATGTGCACAGCGGTAATTTTTGATCGGGTCCAGGTAGGTGTTCCGAAGTTGCGTTCGTTGTTCAGTGTGTTCTTTCCATGGCAACTGTTTATGGTTGCCGCGTGTTGCATCGCTGTCGTCAAAATTATCTGTGTTCAGGTTATCACAAAACGCCGTTCGCCGTTCGATGCCACTTTTCGATCTGTAATATCAGTGCTCTTCTGTTCTAAAACTGACTCGAAAATAAACGATCTCAAGTCTATAAAAACTTTCTGTTCATTTTGCCGTCAAAAAAGCTCGTCTGAGAATGGTAAAGTTGACGCGTTTTTTATCCTTAAAAACAAGGATCTAGTCTAATCAAGGCAAAAGCCAAAAAATTTGGTCCATTTTACTGTGTGATAATTTTCAGAATGACGGGTCCACGTAGATTTTCTCTTGAACCTGAATCTTCTGCGTTTCGCACAAAAACTGCCCCGGGACACCACACAGTAGCCACGGCGTGTGGTTTCCCTTCTGGTGCCTTTCAGTGTCATGCACAGCGCTTTCATGCTGCTGGAAAGATTTTTTAAATCTCGGGCCAGTTCACTTTGGGTCCCTTTTTACAGGGGGTGGCGACAAGCCTCGTAAACTTATTTTGATACACTTGCATTAGCATGAGGTTCCATCTTCATTCAGCTGTTTTTTTTCATTCTGTCACTTTCTTTCGTTCATTTTTCGTTCCCCTGTCCCCGCCTCTATTAGAGTTATTTTCAGTGATAGATTCTCGTTTCGTGTCCTGTTGGGTCTTGTCGAAAAAGCCCATATCGGTCGGGCCACTGGGCAGGAAAGGCGTTTTTGGAAATGAATCTATTTTTTTGATGTACGCTGCAGCAGAGGTTTTCTTTTGTTTCTGAAAAATATGCCGATAGAGTATGCATATATCTAAGATACCATCGTTTACGACACAACTTCCGCAATATGGCTTTTAATTTCGTTACGTTGGTTGTTGTTGCACTGTTACTTTTTCTCGAACCAACATTTGTGCAAGTTGTTTCATATTTCTTAAAATCGCCAGAACATGTGCGAACTAAACTTTGTGTCTAAAAATAAACCTAGAATTAGTTTAATCGGTCTGACGGTGAGTATTATTACACATTATATTTTGAACTTTAGCGCACTTTATATTTCATTTCTGCACAAAAATAAGGCCATTTTGGAAGTTTTTCATTTTACGCTCAAAATTTCACGTCAGTATTAGCTCAGTTATCAACATGCATTTTATGCAAAGTACAAAGTTAGCTCGGTAAACACGTTTATTTTTAAAATGTATTTACTTAGGAAATCGAGTTTGTATGAATTCAAAAATCGCCTCAAACTGCGGTATTCAGATGGGGTCGCAGGCAATTGTGGAGGCTAGCAGAAGTAGATATAATATATCTGTGGAGTGTCACTCGTTAAAATAATAGTGCTTTATGAAAGATCCGCCACCATCGGTTTCGATGTTATATTTTTCATTATTTATTATTTTCGTTTAATTTTACGGCCGCTGAGGTGACGCTGCTGAGCTGACATGGATCGGAAATAGAAGCTTGGAAATGCATGCTGGGCTTAACAGAACAGAAGTACAAGTTGTGAGATCGTGCGCTCTTTGCTGAATGCTTCGTATGTTTTTCCAATGTTGCTTGATTCACTTTAACGCGTTTTTTTCTTATTTGTTGACTCACATTTTTTAATAATATTTCGCGCTGTTTACTAAAAGTTTTTTCGAATAGGTTTTGTTGAGTGGAAAAATTTGATTGATATTTTTTGTGAATCCATTCTGTTGCTACATTTCCACAAAGGGTAAAGCTCAGTGCAGAGCGCATGGTGTCGTTAAACTATTTTCGAAATAGTTGCTAAAAAACAATATAATTTGCAGGTCTTGTTTTGCTCAAAAGTTTACTTTCCGCCGTTTCGGAAAATATGCTGGTGGGGGTGTGGCATAATAAAAACTGAAATTGGCGCAGTTCGAGTGTTTGTTGGTGGCTTTCCTTGCCTTGCGAATATCCTTTTTGGGAGTACTTACAGTTTTGCTTGTGCACACACGATGATGAGACTTTCGTTTCTGTTATTCTCGTGGTTTTGGAGAAAAAACAGTTGAACGAAAAAGAAAACTGAAAAGCCGAAAAAACGGAAGTTCAGCTTTCGAAAAAACGTTCTTAGTGACACAGTTTCCAACTGTATGAAATCGGGACTGTTCTTCACTACTTTTTTGCTAGTTTTGTAAACTAAAAATGACAGTCCGCCAGCCTGAGTTTTTTGGCTCCTATAAGGAAAAGAATACTGTTTGGTCTATCCGTGGAGGCAAAATCCTGAGAATACCGTATTACCTCTAATAAACCCCTACGGGGGTTTATTTTCAGCGATTTCTGGGGGGTGGGGTTTTTTTTTTGGGGGGTTTATTTGGGGGGGGGGGGTTTGGAAACTATTTTTGTGGGGTGGGCAAAATGGCAAAAATACCTTCCAAGGCAGGAAGGAAGTCGCAGAAATCTCTACTCTACATAGAATTTTCCTTTACAACAGCCTGTTGTAATTAAGTTTCCATTAACTTATCAATTTGGGGCCTTTGGAAGCACAATTTCATCATTTTCACTGCAACCAGCCACTGAATTCGCTGGGTATGTGTTTCAAACAGGTTTCCAATAATCCCCCATAATGGATTATTTTGGGGGGGGGGATTATTTAGAAACTTGTCGAGGGGGTGGGGGTTTATTTTGGGGGGGGGGGGTAATTTTGGGGGGGGGTTTAATAGAGGTAATACGGTAAGTAAATTCTTGGATTGGATTGGCGGGGTTTTTGATTAAATCAATATATCCGAAGATGCGCGAAGCGCATACGTGTACGTGTAATTTCCATGCCGCGAAGAATCCAGACACACAAACAATTAATTTATCAAAGGCACAGTTTTTTGTTCATCTGTGACAAAAAAACTAATTGGAAACCGACGATAAATACAGAGTATGTATTCTAACAAGTGAAAAGGGATGTGGTTTGTTAGTTGAAATAACATTTCATCTTCGTTTGATCCATATATCGCCGATTGATGTAATTAATTGAAAGTACATACCCAATGTGCCCGTATTTGAAAGCCGCGCTTTAAAATTCGCAGCTACATCGCTTGAAACACCTGATACCCAGTCGTCTGCACAATACGTGTATTCTCTTCATGTTTATCAATCATCCTTTCGAATGATGACGTGCAGATTGGAAAATATACATGCAGAGTGGTTCATTCAGGCAGTCAGTAAAAATCAGGAGTTTTTTGAACACATATGACATATTTTTTAAACGTGTCCCACTGAAATGACGTCATGTGCCACAAAACATGCGCTTGTCGTTCACAGCAAACCAGAGTTTCCGTTTAGCCGATTTTTTCCCGTAAACAAATGGTGAATGTTGCAACAGTAACTTTTCAAACGGAAATTTTAGTGCCTGTACTTTGACAAACGGGCGTTTTCAAAGCAAAATGATGTCATTTTAGTCCGGACACATTTGAATAAATCCACAATACTAATTTCAGTACAGTTCAAAAGAATAATTCGCGAACTCGTCATTTTAAATCCATCAGAAAAAATATTCGCCAACAATGCCTACGAATAATGACGAGCTTGTCTCGTACAACGGTCTTCGCGATCTACTGCACCATTACATTTTTCCTTTCAACTGTTGTTCGGCGTCATCGGCAACTCGTTGATACTGTCGTTCTCCTGTCGAAGCCGATGCGAAACAAGGCCAACAACGTGCTGCTCGCCGCGATGGCCGTCACCGACGTCATGTTTCTGATTTGTATGGCGCCGATGAACTTCTATCGACATCCGTGGCTGGTCGGCGGCGGAAGTGAAAATGATGATCGATTGAACAGTGATAACAATGGCAACGCAACCTAACTGTACAGAGCGATTCGCTACGGGACGTCGTTGTTCAAGGTGCAGCTGGAGCCGCACATGCTCGCGATGGCCAACTGTTTTTCGATGTCGTCGAGCTGGTGAGCGAATTTCAATTTCAGTTTTTTTGCGCAAATTTTAGTTTTTGTAATTCCTGATTTTTTTCGTTGGCAAAACGCAACACGCGCTAAATGCTCTTCAATCGCGCGTTTTTTCTCACACAGGTTCATGGTGGCAATCAGCGTGTCGCGTCTCGCCGCGATCTGGCATCCCTTGAAGGTCAGGCAACTGTGGACGCGCGCGCGTCTGATGACGGCGATCGTCACCGTTTACACAGCGGCATTCCTGTTGACGTTCGATTTTCACGTCGAGAAACGCTGGTGGTACGAGCACAACGTGACGACCTGCTGCCACCCGGCAACTGGCGCCAATCGCTCGCTGAGCCTGTTGCGCTCGGAGCACCGGTGGCCGGCGTATTCGAGATACAATCGATTGGTGTTGGTCTTCTTGCAGGTTCGTTCAGGGTTTTTTTCCCGTCACCGCTCGTGTGGCCTGAGGGTAGCGCGTTAGAGCCCATTGTATGTGCATTCGGCACATCGAGCCCCTAACCGAGAGAAGTGTATTGGCGCTTAATCAAAGATAGAAAAACTCGATGGGCTCTCTGCGGTACTTGACGGCGTTCTGTGTACGCTTATCTGGGTTTGCCCTGGGATGAAAACATCACTTAAGTTTACTTTTTTTAAACTACCGCCAGTGATCAAATTTTGTTAATCTAAAGCCTCATTCATGGTACTCGAAGCAAAAACGTTGCAGCTCCACGTGTTAAAGTGACGCCTGCGCTTTAGCGCGCGCGAGTGTATGAATGGGCCGTAAGAAAATTTTTTTTAATTTACCTGTCATCCGTTGTTCTTCCGTCACACACAGGTTCTGATCCCGGTCTCCGCAGTCTCCATCATCAATTGCGGGCTCGTTTGGACGTTGAAACGTCAACGACAATGTCTGCGACGCTTCCAAGAGCAGTTCACGCAGAGTTACGTTGTCAGCTATACCGCCGCTCAAGGTGGTGGCAAAAGCAAAATAGGAGAATAAATAACTGATAATTTTCCAACTACAGGAAGTTATCTGTAGTTTTCTCGTTCATTTCTCACGACACTAATGACGCAAACCAATCACTGCCCGTATAACAGGCGTTACCACAGGCAAGGTGTACACGGACGAACAGCTGGAGCTGAACTACGAGCACAACGGTGAGCTGCTCGACGACATCGAAAAACAGTTGGCCATCGCGAGCATGTGCGGCTCCAGCTGCACCTTGAACAACGACGTCCCGTAGCGAATCGCTCTGTACAGTTGGGTTGCGTTGCCATTGTTATCACTGTTCAATCGATCATCATTTTCACTTCCGCCGCCGACCAGCCACGGATGTCGATAGAAGTTCATCGGCGCCATACAAATCAGAAACATGACGTCGGTGACGGCCATCGCGGCGAGCAGCACGTTGTTGGCCTTGTTTCGCATCGGCTTCGACAGGAGAACGACGAGTATCAACGAGTTGCCGATGACGCCGAACAACAGTTGAAAGGGAAAAATGTAATGGTGCAGTAGATCGCGAAGACCGTTGTACGAGACAAGCTCGTCATTATTCGTAGGCATTGTTGGCGAATATTTTTTCTGATGGATTTAAAATGACGAGTTCGCGAATTATTCTTTGAACTGTACTGAAATTAGTATTGTGGATTTATTCAAATGTGTCCGGACTAAAATGACATCATTTGCTCTGAAAACGCCCGTTTGTCAAAGTACAGGCACTAAAATTTCAGTTTGGTGTTACTGTTGCAACATTCACCATTTGTTTACGAAAAAAAATCGGCTAAACGGAAACTCTGGTTTGCTGTGAACGACAAGCGCATGTTTTGTGGCACATGACGTCATTTCAGTGGGACACGTTTAAAAAATATGTCATATGTGTTCAAAAAACTCCTGATTTTTCTGACTGCCTGAATGAACCACTCTGCATGTATATTTTCCAATCTGCACGTCATCATTCGAAAGGATGATTGATAAACATGAAGAGAATACACGTATTGTGCAGACGACTGGGTATCAGGTGTTTCAAGCGATGTAGCTGCGAATTTTAAAGCGCGGCTTTCAAATACGGGCACATTGGGTATGTACTTTCAATTAATTACATCAATCGGCGATATATGGATCAAACGAAGATGAAATGTTATTTCAACTAACAAAACCACATCCCTTTTCACTTGTTAGAATACATACTCTGTATTTATCGTCGGTTTGCAATTAGTTTTTTTGTCACAGATGAACAAAAACTGTGCCTTTGATAAATTAATTGTTTGTGTGTCTGGATTCTCGCGGCATGGAAATTACACGTACACGTAATAGCTTTCGCGCATCTTCGGATATATTGATTTAATCAAAACCCGCCAATCCAATCCAAGAATTTATACCGTATTACCTCTATTAACCCCCCCCCCAAAATTACCCCCCCCCAAAACTAAACCCCCACCCCCTCGACAAGTTTCTAAATAATCCCCCCCAAAATAATCCATTATGGGGGATTATTGGAAACCTGTTTGAAACACATACTCAGCGAATTCAGTGGCTGGTTGCAGGAAAAATGATGAAATTGTGCTTCAAAGGCCCCAAATTGATAAGTTAATGGAAACTTAATTACAACAGGCTGTTGTAAAAGGAAAATTCTATGTAGAGTAGAAGTTTCATGACTTCCTTCCTGCCATGGAAGGTATTTTTGCCATTTTGCCCACCCCTAAAAATGGTTTCCAAATACCCCCCCCCCCAAAATAAACTTCCCCCCCCCCCAAAAATAAACCCCCACCCCAGAAGTCGCTGAAGAAATAAACCCCCATGGGGGTTTATTAGAGGTAATACGGTATTCTCAAGTTTTGCCTCCACGGATGAATGAAGCAGTATTCTTTTCCTTATAGGGCAAAAAACTCGAGCTGGCGGACTGTCATTTTTAGTTTACAAAACTAACCAAAAAGTAGTGAAGAACAGTCCCGATTTCGTACAGTTGGAAACTGTGTCACTAAGAACGTTTTTTCGAAAACTGAACTTCCGTTTTTTCGGCTTTTCAGTTTTCTTTTTCGTTCAGCTGTTTTTTCTCCAAAACCACAAGAATAACAGAAACGAAAGTCTCATCATCGTGTGTGCACAAGCAAAACTGTAAGTACTCCCAAAAGGGATATTCGCAAAATAAGGGAAGCCACCAACAAACACTCGAACTGCGCCAATTTCGGTTTTATTATGCCACACCCCCACCAGCATATTTTCCGAAACAGCGGAAAGTAAACTTTTGAGCAAAACAAGACCTGCAAATTATATTGTTTTTTAGCAACTATTTCGAAAATAGTTTAACGACACCATGCGCTCTGCTGGGCTTTACCCTTTGTGGAAATGTAGCAACAGAATGGATTCACAAAAAATATCAGTCAAATTTTTCCACTCAACAAAACCTATTCAAGAAAAAACTTTTAGTAAACGGCGCGAGAAATATTATTAAAAAATGTGAGTCAACAAATAAGAAAAAAACGCGTTAAAGTGAATCAAGCAACATTGGAAAAACGCCACAAGCATTCAGCAAAGAGCGCACGATCTCACAACTTGTTACTTCTGTTCTGTTAAGCCCAGCATGCATTCCAAGCTTCCTATTTCCGATCCATGTCGGCTCAGCAGCGTCGCCTCAGCGGCCGTAAAATTAAACGAAAATAATAAATAATGAAAAATATAACATCGAAACCGATGGTGGCGGATCTTTCATACTGCACTATTATTTTAACGTGACACTCACAGATATATTATATCTACTTATACAACCTCCACAAAAGTGTACAAGCCCCATCTGAATATGACAGTTTGAGGCGATTTTGAATTCCTTCTTCCTAGACCCTGAGAACCTGCATTTTAAAAATAAACGTGTTTACCGAGCTAACTTTGTACTTTGCGTAAAATGCATGTTGATAACTGAGCTAATACTGACGTGAAATTTTGAGCGTAAAATGAAAAACTTCCAAAATGGCCTTATTACAGTACTGAAATGAAATATAAAGTGCGCTAAAGTTCAAAATATAATGTGTAATAATACTCACCGTCAGACCGATTAAACTAATTCTGGGTTTATTTTTAGACACAAAGTTTAGTTCGCACATGTTCTGGCAGTTTTAAGAAATATGAAACAACTTGCACACATGTTGGTTCGAGAAAAAGTAACAGTGCAACAACAACCAACGTAACGAAATTAAAAACCATATTGCGGAAGTTGTGTCATAAACGATGGTATCTTAGATATATGCATGCTCTATCGGCATGTTTTTCAGAAGCAAAAGAAAACCTCTGCTGCAGCGTACATCAAAAAAATAGATTCATTTCCAAAAACGCCTTTCCTGCCCAGTGGCCCGACCGATATGGGCACTACTGACAAGGCAACAGGACACAAAACAAGAATCTATCACTGAAAATAACTCTGTAGAGGCGGGGACGGGGGACAAAAAAATGAACGAAAGAAAGTGACAGAATGAAGAAAAACGGCTGAATGAAGATGGAACCTCATGCTAATGCAAATGTATCAAAATAAGTTTACGAGGCTTGTCGCCACCCCATGTAAAAAAGTCCAAAGTGAACTGGCCCGAGATTCAAAAAATCTTTCCAGCAGCATGAAAGCGCTGTGCATGGTACTGAAAGGCACCAGAGAGAGAAACCACGCATGACTGCTGTGTGGTGTCCCGAGGCAGTTTTTGTGCGAAACGCAGAAGATTCCAGGTTCAAAGAGAAAATCTACGTGGACCCGTCATTCTGGAAATTGTCACGGTAAAATGGACCAAATTTTTTTGGCTTTTGCCTTGATTCGACTAGATCCTTGTTTTTTTAGGATAAAAACGCGTCAACTTCACCGATGCTACTCAGACAGGCTTTTTTTGACTGACGACAGAACAGAAAGGTTTTTATAGACTTGAGATCGTTTAAGCCTCTGAAGTCAGTTTTGAAACAGAAGAACACACAATGCTTCTGAATCAAAAGTATCGAACAGCGAACGGCGTTGTGATAACCTGAACAGATAATTTTGACGACAGCGATGCAACACACAACAACCATAAACAGAAGTTGCATGGAAAGAACACACTGAACAACGAACGCAACTTTAAAGGAACACCTACCTGGACCCGATCAAAATTACTGTGCACATTAGTCGATCAGTTGGTTGCGTCATTTCAATTTCAGTTCTCAGGTGAGGAATAATTGAAAAACGAATCGATGGAAGCATCCCCATGGAAACAAACTGCAACTACAGACCGTAATTTAATCGGGAAATGAATGCTCACTTTATGCACTGTAAACAGGCAATGGGCAAGCAGACTTGGCCAGCCGAAGTTAAAATTTATTTCAAAACGCAGCCGCAACAGGGACCTGTCGACAGCAGTTAAATCAGTTTTTTACATAGTTGTCGATACTCATGTGTATGTAGTCCCTGCAAAGTGGGCATCGTCAGTTTGTCGTTAGTCTCCATAAAAGTGTATACAGTTCTATAGAAGTATCTAACAGTTTCAAGTTGCTTTGACTTTAGAAACACAGTTGGGTGGGCTCCCGCTTACGTAGTTAATAAAGTCCCTTGAGTTGAACATCAAGTCAAGTTCCATATGTTGTCTTGTCCTAATTACACACAGCGGCCGGCGGAGCGGAGCATACCGTTCAAAAATAAAGTGCAAACCAAACCAAACGAAACAAAGGTTAGCGAAACTGAACAAAAATGAAACATGCAAGGGTAAAGCCAAGAAAGCCAGATGTAAGAAAAACAGTACATTGTCTTAAAAACCAATTTCAAAAACCATCCAATCAATCATTTTTATTCTCCATCGCAATAAAGACTTCAAGAGCACAATAAACAACAGAGAAAAAAACAAGGCAATGTTCGGTAATTTTGAAGCGAGTGCATTGTTTCTTTTGAGTCTAATCCGCAGAAATACCAGAAAAACCAAGGTAACAAAGAAGACCAAAACTGAAATTGGATGTCAAAAAACAAGTACAAAACTGTAAAGCACAACCAGTTAATGTTGTTTGATAATGATATTCATTGCACACGAGAGAAGCAAAATTCGTTAAACTTTTCCAGAAAAACACTCAATCACATCAAACTCATACGAAAAAACAGTAACAGTGCATCAACAGTAAAACAACAATGTTGAATACTGAAAAACAACCCCAAAAAAATAAATCACAGACAGCGCTAAAAATGACTTTCACACATCCTAAAAATGGTACAGACTGTAAAACTTTTGTCGTAAACGTATTTGGCCGAGTTTAGGCGATTTCTGGTGCAAATGCTTCAACACTCTGTGTTCAACAATGTGCACCGTTTTCCAGACAAAAAGGCTTTTGGCGGCAATGAACAACAACAACACTGAAAACAAAAAAAAGGCCCGAAGAAAACAATTTTCACAACTGCAATCCAAATAAATATCTACATGATTATATCTGGTTCCGGCACATTTGCGGAGATACATTTATGCGGAAGGATTCGCGCGCCGTTCAGGTACAGCTCATCTTTGACGACCACATCCTCGCCGAGTACACAGACGTTTTCCATGCGCACCTGAAAGAAACGGACAAGAGCTGATTGGCTGAATTTGAACTCATGGTTCGTGGTGAGATTGGTTTGGTCGATAAAATCCGAGCCAGCCTTCGTTCTGGTGGTTCTTCGGAAAAAGACGGTTCACGCGCAGCCTGGCTGACATCAAATTGGTGTGCCGCCGTTTCACATGGCAGCAGTAAGCAAGAAAAAGGTGATACACGCGCTGAATAAGCAACCGAACGGTGCTTTCTCAGATTTTTTTCGCAAGACCCAAACAAACCAGAAGTTAAGAGACCGTCCGCAAACCGGTGGAACATTTCTGCCTCTAGCCGAAAATCGATTTCGCTCAAATTTGGTATGGAGGTACCCTTAGGTCCAACTAAGAAAAAACCGGCCCGCTTTTGGAATGAGACCCTTGTGGTGTGGCGCTACAGGTCTCCAAAGTGGGCTATTTCGTCGAAAAACGTCATTTTTGGCGTTTTGAAAAAAAGGTTTTTTAACGCAACACAGAAGCGTTATCAAATATTGGTGTTAATATGAAAAATGTAGTATTTTGCAAGGGCTTTCATGTGCTGCATTTAGTTTTTCAAAAAACATAAACTTTTATTTTTGTATAAGCAAAAAACCTAAAAAATAAATTTTAAAAATTTCACTTTTTGACTGTATTGCGTCGGCACTTAGCC
>JASANC010004327.1:0-15348 GCA_030248135.1 Theristus sp. LFF4_11
ACGGTACTGCCCATACGGGAGTCATTCGGGAGGCGATTGCTCATCAAATGTGGTTCTTCGAACTCCCTGGTTGATTTAGCTTGCACAACTTTGATTTTTGAAATTTTTTGTTTTAAATGAAAGAATCAAAACAACTTATTATTTTTTGAAATATTTATTTTGAAATATCGCGTTAAATAAAATCTTGAATTATTTTCTTCATCTGAGTTTTCAGATTGTTTTTTTTAATTAAAAAAATTCGAACCCCAGCACGAATACACATTGCACATACACAGGGCAGTCGCAGGCGGCAGGCAAGAAAGGGACCATTAGCAAAATTGAAGCAATTTGCACACAAAGAGAATTCATCTCCAAAGGTCCAAAGTCAGCATAACGACCAAAAATGGTTTGTTTCGAGATTTCGAAGTTTCAAGATCAAGATTAATTTAGTTTTCTGATTATTGCGCTGGTAAATACCGGTTTTTCACTTTGCAAGAAAGGAATCTGTTTTTCGAGAAAAAACCGGTTTCGTTTTTCATGTCAATCCAACTGAGTGTGATTTGATTGATTCGATGATTTGACCAAATCTGATTTCACACCGATGTGGTGTTGCTATTATCATGAGTGGGTCTGCCACTGAGCGCTTGAGTAAGTTCATCAGACACATACTCATTTTCTCAGATCATGCTAAAGGTAAAGAGCGACACTGGTGAATCAGTTCGCGTGAAGAGTTCAAAATGTGTAAATGTGATGTCTCCTGGTTTCATTCAAGGACATTGTGTGCAGCACTATTGAATTGGACTACTGAGCTTTTATAAAACTGGCCACTTGAGCACTGGACTCAGCGCAGCTCCTTCGTACATCCTCGTATTCTCCTTAATTGCATATTTCTTCATCATGCAATATTTTTATTTCAGCCATCGAAAAAAGTGATCCGAACATCAAAGAAAAAAGTGGCGCCGACGCCGGCTGCACTGAAGCAGGTGGAGCTAAAGAAGGTCAAGCAGAAAAACCCGTTGTTCGAGAAGCGTACGCGCAACTTCGGCATCGGTGAGCGACCGAGTTTTTTTGAAATCATGGCGATTGGGCAACACAATCTTTTGTTCTTTTTCTTTTTATGTCTGAGAAGTAACCCGACCGCTTTTCTTCTGTTTTTTTTGTCTTCTGCGTAAGGCTGCGTAGGTGGATACAAAACGAACTCGCAAAGTGATAATTTTATCGGTAACACCGTTCTGTGCGTCACCAAAAGTTCGAACGGGCAATTTTCAGTGGTGTGGGGGGACCCTCTGTTCTTTATATAGAGCAGGCAATAATGGAGTTGTTGAATTCACAAATAATTCGAAACCTACGTTAACAAAATTGCCGTTTTCGTTGCTGTCCGAGTTGGGGTGACGCCGATAAAAAGCAAGCCTTTTTCGTGGCGCTCGCTCGGTCATAACGAAAAAAAAACGATCGGTGATTTTACGCGATGTTTTTAGTCAGCAGGGCTGGCGGCATACAGAACGTCATCGAGTGGGGCGCCCATATCGAATTTTCTGTGTCATCAAGTGCCTGTATACCCCTCGGCGGGGCGCGATTTCCCGAACGCACAGACAATAAATAGTCTTAACGCGCTATCACCCAGGCAACAGGAGCGGTGCCATAGGGCTCTTCGTGCGGGACGGACCAGTTGCCCTTGTGGCCTCGTGTGGCCTGGTGGTAGTGCGTTAGACTACAGTCTGTGCGCTCTGGGGATCGAGCCCCACCGAGGGGTGTATAGGCACTTAATGACAGAGAAAACTCGATGGGCGCCCTACTCAATGGCGTTCTGTACGCTTGTCTCGGTTAGCCCTGGCTAAAAACATCGCCTAAAAATCCCAACAACAACAACAACAAATTCAACATAATACAAATTTCAACAAAAAAATCGCGAGACAATGACCACCACAAGCGACCGTTGTCTTTCTCCGCAGGCCAGCACATCCAGCCGAAACGTGACCTGACGCGTTTCGTCCGCTGGCCAAAGTACATTCGCTTGCAGCGTCAGCGTGCCGTGCTCTACCAGCGACTCAAGGTGCCGCCGTCGATCAACCAATTCCGCTTTGCGCTCGACAAGCAAACCGGTCAGTTTGCTGTCAGTGCTTCAGCTGGTCCGCGGCTTTTTTTGAAAAAAATGGGATTTTTTTGTTAGAACTGTTGTTTTGCAATCGCAATGGTCTCTTCAATGCAAGACTGAGTGAAACAGTCATGCGGTGCGTGCGACGTTGCGGTGAATTGGGCTGTCAAAAAACTGGGGTTTTGTTTTGTTGTCTGTTTGAGAGCGCGTAGATGAGTGGTGACTGGTAGTGGTGAGTGAATGTGGGTGAATGAACGGAACGTTCAGAACTGTGAAATAACGACGTTTTGCTAGCGGCTTGTACAAAAGGCGTTCTTTTGGATTTGGTTGGCAAGTTGAGCGATTTTGGTTTGGTGTTTTTATCGGGTCTTTTTGGGTACACTTTGGAAAATGAGTCAACTCATTGAGTCCTAAAACTAAGCCGTCATTCTGCTGAGTTTCCTGAAGTTTAGCTGTTTGGGAGTTTTTAAAAAATTTGATTAAAATATAAATTTAGAAATCATGCGGATGCGCGAGCGAGCGCCAGCGAGCGGACAGCGCATCACGCATAATATGAGCCGTTATCGCCTCGCGCGCTTTTTTCAAATTTGCTCGCTGCGTCCAGCGAGCATAGTATAAGCCACAAACTTGGCACTGTGCACACGAAACGAACACCCAAAGTTGTGCTTGGAGCCGCGAAAAAATTTTTATCCGACTACTTTTCATACGCTGTAGACACGAAAAACCTATTCTGAAAACAGTGTTACTTCTTTCCCTTTGTCCTTTTTTTTCAGCTATGTAATCAACATGTGTTCGCCCTTTAAATTTTTGCCTGCGACACTTTCACAGTCGAACAAAAATGTTCCCTGGGGTAATTCCATCCGGAGATTTTGAAAATCGGGTTAATTTTTTACCCAGACCCTGTTTTTGGGTAAAAAATTGGGCATTTTTAATTGTTTGGAGGGTTTTCACCTGGTTTTAAGTGTTCGCCCTTTCAATTTTTAGCTGGGACACTTTCACAGTTGAACAAAAATGTTTCCTAGGGTAATTTCATCCGTATTTTTTGAAAATTTAGTTTATTTTTTTGCCCGGGCACTTTTTTGAGTTAAAATTGTGCATTTTTGAAAGTTCGTAGCATTTTGACTGAGTATCAGTTTTCACTCTTACAAATTTTGTCTGAGCTACGAAAAATAATAGGAAAAAGTTCTAGTCCGTAGTAATTCAATGCGCTGATCACGGATTTTGGGTTAGTTTTCTTACGTGAGCAACTCTAGCTGCTGAATCGTGACGATTTCCGGCGAATCGGCCGTGGAAATCGGCGAAATCGGTCCAGAAATGAAAAACAAGAAAACTATGTTTTCCAGTGTAATTCAATGCGCTGATTGCGGATTTTGGGTTAGTTTTCTTATGTGAGCAACTCTAGATACCGAATCGTGACGATTTCGGGCGAATCGGCCGTCGAAATTCGCGAAATCGGTCCAGAAACGAAAAACAAGAAAAGGGTGTTTTCCAGAGTAATTCAATGCGCTGATCACGGATTTTGGGTTAGTTTTCTTACGTGAGCAACTCTAGATACCGAATCGTGACGATTTCGGGCGAATCGGCCGTCGAAATTGGCGAAATCGGTCCAGAAACGAAAAACAAGAAAAGGGTGTTTTCCAGGGTAATTCAATGCGCTGATCACGAATTTTGGGTTAGTTTTTTATGCAAGCAACTCTAGATGCTGAATCGTGATGATGTCGGGCGAATCGGCCGTGGAAATCGGCGAAATCGGTCCAGAAACGAAAAACAAGAAAAAGGTGTTTTCCATGGTAATTCAATGCGCTGATCACGGATTTTTGATTATTTTTCTTATGTGAGCAACTCTAGATACTGAATCGTGACGATTTCGGGCGAATCGGTCGTGGAAATTGGCGAAATCGGTCCGGAAACGAAAAACGAGAAAAAGATGTTTTCCAGGGTAATTCAATGCGGTGATCACGGATTTTGGTTAGTTTTCTTACGTGAGCTACTCTAGATGCTGAACCGTGACGATTTCGGGCGAATCGGCCGTGGAAATTGGCGAAATCGGTCCAGAAACGAAAAATAAGAAAAGGGTGTTTTCCAGGGTAATTCAATGCGCTGATCACGGATTTTGTGTTAGTTTTTTCAAGTGAGCAACTCTAGTTACAGAATCGTGACGATTTGGGGCGAATCGGCAGTGGAATTTAGTGAAACCGGTCCAGAAATGAAAAACAAGAAATCGGTGTTTTCCATGGTAATTCATTGCGCCGATCACGGCTTTTGGGTCAGTTTTCTTATGTGAGCAATTCTAGGTACTGAATCGTGACGATTTTGGGCGAATCGGCCGTAAAAATAGCATAGACGAAATTGGCCTAAAAACGAAAAATGAAAAACCTGAGATGTCCGGGGTTTAGAAGAATGTGTGACCAACGTATTGTGATTTTGGTCCGACCTTTGGGGCTTATGTAAAAGTCAGAATATTATCTAAAAATGCGGGAGACGCATATAAAAGGAGGAATATGGCCTTGTGTAAGCAGTGAAAGACTTGGCTCGACAACGCTTTTCAAGTCTCTGATGTGGTACACACGGATACAAGTACATAAGAGTCATATTTTTGCGCCGTTTATTTTTTATTTCGGCTGCAAGTGGCAACCCTCGTACATTGTAGACAAATGAAACTTTCACATTTGCTTTTTTCTAGCATTTAGCGACCTCTAAAACCACTAAAATAACGATCAGACTTTAGATCGCTGACACTGGTTTGCACAAAGTGTATCGCAGAGGCATTGGGAACGCAAGGTCTCCTTCTGTGGCAAAGGCAATGACTCACCGGTTTATCCTGTCACAAGAGTTTGGTAAAAAGGGTGAAAATCAACGGAAGACAACACTTTTTGCACTGGTGCTGCTGTATGCACAGCGGTGCGTACATCAGCAACAACGATAAAGCTACATGCAGCAATGTTTTGCAATCTCTGATGTTTCTGTTTTTTGCACAGAATTTACAGTATAGCCGATTAAACATGGCATTTTTTTTTCAGGGTGCAAGGAGCGCGCGAATTTTGAATGAAAGAAAAAGAAGTTCAGAAACCAAATTGTATGCCAAATTTGACGCGTTTTTTTAAACTAATGGTTTATCCGTGTTATTCTGTTCATTCTTTCTCCCTTGCACACATGATTGGAAATTATGTTGGCATTTTTGAAAAAGACAACTCCTAGTCAGCGACTAATCCCGCCTTGATGGACTGCCTCATTTATTCGGCCATGCTGTACAGAATTTCGCACATGATGTGATTTTAGACTAAACTGAAGAGGACAATTGAAAAATATCTAGATAACTTCTAAGTTTTTACGCTTTTCAGCAAGCTTTTAAACAACAAACGCGGCGCAAAAATATGACTCTTATGTACTTGTATCCGTGTGTACCACATCAGAGACTTGAAAAGCGTTGTCGAGCCAAGTCTTTCACTGCTTACACAAGGCCATATTCCTCCTTTTATATGCGTCTCCCGCATTTTTAGATAATTAAAAAATGAATGACTTAACCGTCACAAGATTAGTAGTTTGACCGAAAGCAAGACACAGGTTAGCACACAAACTTCAAAATTCAGTTTTCAAAATCACAGTCAACCAAGAAGCCCGAAACGTTCTGGGGAAATAAAACTGTGTTTTCCCCGAAAAACCGGTTTTATTTTTAGCTTTTCTTCCAGCGAAAATGAAAAACTGTTTTTTACCTGAATTTTTTTCCGAATTTTCGGTCTTTAAAAATGTCAGGTGGATGATATCGCAAAGTTATATTTAGCAAAACTGAAATAAATGAGCTGTGTCAAACTGTGAAATACGTACATATCAGATTTACTTGAGGTGCTTCAGCTTGAGCTTCAGGTGCTAATTTCGACTGTATGTTTTGATTTTCAATTCAAGGGGGCCAACTTCTGGACAATTATGGGTGCTGGGAAAAGTTGAGAAATAAAACGGATTTAAAACGAAAATAAGCCCATTTTCCTGGCCATATAAAAACCAGATTTTTACCAACCCTAGCCTCAGCTCATTTCAAACAAGGTTACTTAGCCAGCAGAGCCGCGCAACGAACAGAGTCATTCATCAGCGCGTTGATTTTTTTACATGCGTAGCGAATTCTCCACAAAAGAAGGTGAAGCAAGAAGACCAGACGATCGAAATTTAAAGAACTGAACCGATGTCCAAATAGAACTTTATTGCGAGCTCGCTTTGTATCTGGATAACCGATAACCGTACAGACGACAAGTCGTAAAACTTTGTACAATTTGTAATGGCTATTGTCGAGTCAACACCGCATAGCAGAGGGTAATAATATCACAAAAATGGTACAAAAAAAACATCCAAAATATAGTGCTGGTGAAGTCAGAAACAAAATGCGCCACAGGTTCATTTTCAAAAACGAACTGCCCAAACGAAATCAAGTTCGACTGGCAATGTTTATTTCGTCTTCACTGCAAAAGGCGCAACACACCGTTTTGTCACCACATGAATACTGGTCAACACGTAGTTCATACGCCCGTATTTCAGTCAGTCAGTCTAGGGTTAGGGGCTTTGAAAAAAAATTTTTATTTTTTTTTTCGTTTTTTTTTAAATTTTGGATTTTTTTTTCAAACTTAAAAAAAATTTGAAAAATTTTTCTTCTACTTTGCTCTGAAAATTCGATTTATGGCATAATTTTTTGAAAGTTCAAACCAAATTTTCTTCCCAACTTCTTTGTGTGCTTAGGTACATGTCATTATTTGGTCATTTTGACCGACGTACTCCATGTTTTTCGATTTGGATGACTTCTAGAGTCAATTTTTAGCGTTGAAATGACTTAACTGAATTGAAATATCGTTTCAGAAATCGTTTTCTTGCAACTTAGAACATGTTTTTTCAGTCGGTAGGCCATGAGATGAACATGATATTTTGTTGATTGGCGTATGTTATAGGTCTACAATGGAGTTGTGCGATATATTGTTAAACAATTGGAGCGGAGATGTTGGTTAATACCACATCACACGACCGTTTTTCAGATACCCGATAACATGGCCACATGTTAAAACTTGCGTGCTGAGCTAAACTAACGTGTTAAACTTGCGTCTGTCAGTTGCCCGCAACGTGATCGCGAAATCATGGTACGTGTTTTCGATACGATGATTTGAAGAGTGGGCTCTCTCCATGTGGCAGATAGCATAGGTAACAGGTCACATGGCCTAGGCCAAGTGTCGCAGGGGTCGCGACGACAGTAGTCCCAGATCTGTCTGTGTACCGGGCTGCTCAAATTGCATTCATAATAATACTTCGAATATCTTAAGAGAAAAGAAATAGAATGAGAAGTGTTTCTAATACAACCAGCCGGTGTTTTGTATTTCACAAAGCTGGTGCTAAAAGCTGCATGGTTATTCTTTCTGCAAAATTGTTTTTATCATGATTGATTGCTTGGACCATCTCCAACGCGCTAATAAATATCCTTGGATGCAATTGTGCTTTTCTGATCTAACTAGTCCGCTTGACGGTAGCATTTTATTGGACTGTCGCCAACGCGCCAAAACACACAACCCCCCAAAAAGACGCCATGTACGTCATAAGAATGCCAGACACAACGTGCGAGTTGTGACGACAATGGAAATTCCAATATGGTGTGCTTCATTCTTTTGTCTACTGTTGATCAACTGATTTCGCTCTGCACATCTCATCTCATCGCGTCTTCTACTCAACCGTCATCATGATCCACGACGCTGCCAAGTTCGTGATGTCTGTGCATTCTATTCTTCACAAAAGTCTCAGGTTGGCACAACCGTCTCCGCCAGCCGCCAGCATCCCGACCTAGCAACGTTCATCACACGACTGCAAGAGTTCAAAAACGCCGTTGAGCCAGCGATCGCCCGCATCTTAGCTGGCGACTACTTCAAGCTCAAACTGCGCCGTCTGGTCGACGTCGACACTGAACAAAATCAGAACCGCGACGGCCGGCTTCTATCACTGGCACAACCAACCAACCGGCTGGCTTGCCTTTTCAGGGCCACCCACATTGCCATAACATACTTCACGTCCATGTGTTAATCATGTGTTTGCCTTTTGACGCATTGGCGTTGGTCCAAAAATAGCAGTCCCACTGCCAATCATGCATAAATATAGTGGCAGTCGGAAAACGTCAAGTCACAAATTGATAGTGCCGCTTCCTTTAATAATATCATCAGTAAAAAGAATCAATTCCATATTACTATACAATAAGTACAAATATTGCACTAAGTCTAAGCTCATGGGCTCTTATGCACACCCTGTACATCGCTAGGCCAAAACATAAGAGCGTGGGAATATACACTATCAGACATCTGGGACTACTGTCGCCCAATCGATAGCATAGCTGGTTGAACCTGAAAGTAAGTGTCTTGGGGGGGGTCGACAGGGGTTGCCGACTTAGCTACAGCAAACAGGAATTTTTGAACACAGTCAAATTTTGGTAATTTTCTAAAGAGGAACAACTAAGAACGGTTCAATATTCAAGTACACGTCGAAAATTGTCCTGTTTTACTGTTGAAAATGCAACTTTCCCTCTATGAAATGGACATAATTTCAATAAAACACGATTTTCGCTCTTATAGTTTTCCGGATCGTTCTGAAAATAGTCTAGATGAACTCAGCTCGACGAGACGCTTCGAACAAACCTAACTTGTAAAAAAAATTTTTTAAAAAAAGAAATTTTTTTTAATTTAAAAAAAAATCCGGATTTTTTTCCCCTAACCTTAAGTCAGTCCAGAAAAATATGGTGGTTTTCGGCAGGCAAACGAGAACGGCGCACAACTAGGTTGGTTGAACTGAACACGGCCCTTTCACAAAGTTGAGCCATTCGGATCGATTCACCTCCACCAGCGAAATCACGTGCAAATAGAAGCGACCGCGCGTGTTGTTGTTGTTGTTTTGTTTTTGTTTTCCGTATGGCTGTTGTGCGCGCAGTTTCGCTCGCGTTCCCGCTCAACAAATCATTCACCCACTAAAAATCACAAGTCGATTGGTGTGGCCGGCCGGCGACGGCGCCCGTTCGGCGGTACCTGGTCGCGATGTGGTCGTCCGTCAGTTTGCGTGCCGTCGAGCGCATCATTTTGGCGAGCGGTGTTTGCGACGTCCCTTGTGATTGGCCGACTGATGAGCTGCTGACCATGCCTGCAATGGACACGTATCTGCAGACGCGTTTTCGTTGTTAGAGCGCTGTGGAACAGTCCGCCCCTTTCTCTCTTGGCGAGGCATTTTCAATTGATATGGAAAGTCTTATCGAAGTATTATCAGTTTTTTCGATTCTACGACTCATTTCGCGTATTGCCATACACGCAGACGTGTATGGCAATTCAAAATCGCCCAAGTGACTCGATCCTATTTAGAGGGACTCGGACCACTTTGCCAATTTTGAATTCGCGCGTCACGCACGATACTGTTCACCTATCAATGCACACACTGAGTCTCGGGACCAAAAATCAAAGGTTCCGACGTTGGCGCTTCCTCGAAGTGGAACCGGCGACTTCGGTCGCAATCGTCAACAGTCTGGCTCTGCCCATCCGTGCACGGCAACAAACAACAACAACAACCTAAAGTCAAACCTCATATACACACGCACCTCCAACAGACAGCATGTTCATGAGGCTCGCCGCGACGCCGCCGGTCGGTTTCGCGCAATTGCCGCAGTAGCCCATGTGAATGTTGTCGAGGAACATGCTCAGGAACGTGCCCCACGCGTGTTGCAGTTTCTGTTCGCGGCTGCTGCCGCTCGCCGCGCCGCGAGCGGCGGCGCTCAACGACGGCGACGACGGCACCTGTCGCTCCAGCATCGCCGGTCGTGCGCTCGTCGAGCACGATCGCTGGTACGGCGTCAGATGCTGGCCGGCGCACAGCGTCGAGTTCGTGTCGCGCGGCGTCATGGATTTTGCGCGAAATCGATTGCTGATTCGGTGCGCAGCGACGGCCGGCGACACGTCGACGGTGCTGTTGTGGCGCTCGTGGCGGCTTCGTTTTGCGTGCGCGTCACTGTGGTCGTGGAGATCGTCGTCCAAATGGCTGACGCTCCCATCCTCCGACATCGTGCCGGACGAGTTGTGTTGGTTGCTGTGGCTGTGCTGTGCGCTGTACTCCGTGATCTGCAGTGTGTGTGGTGATTGGTGATTGGGTGCACTGAAACCTGGTGACGCTAACTGAACGAATGATTAGCCAGCGCTGAACTGCGTTTCTCACACCTGCGTGCAAGCGAAACTGCGGCGTTCATGACAAATTGGCATTATTCGTGTTCATTTATGTAAGCGACATCCGGATATTCGCTTTGTACGCAGCGGAGAAATGCAGTTTTGCTACAATAACTGAGCGTATTGAGTAGACAGCCAACTAGCTACACTATAGCTACACCGGTTACACTTTGCACAGCTAACCAGCTCCTGTATGGCGTTGCGCAGTTCCCGTGAGAACGTCCCCCAATAGGCGGGGCGGTGTCCCTCCAGAAAGTAGTGCCGATGTCGGAGGCCGAGCTGTTGGCAAGTGGCCGCGAAGCGCGAGTCCTTGTTCGACGAGAGCAACGTGATTCCGTGGCCGATGAACGTGACCACCTTTGCAAAAAACGACTCATTTTTGAGCGATTCCAAAATCAGGAGGCATTAAGATTCAGAAACATCTCTCTAACGTCCTAGTGTCGAAACTGTTTTCAAAACAGGGATGATATTGCACAGTTACAGACAAACACGACCGTCGGTGTACATGCGTTTGGTCCTTTGCTGTGTGGATCATGTATGATCTTTTATTTTGGTCCCGAGACTCGATGCGCCGCATAGATAGGTAAACAATTTCATGTATGATGCGGGCATTCAAAATTGGCAAAGTGATCCGAGTCCCCTAAATAGGACCGAGTCACTTAGGCGATTTTGAATTGTCACATAAAGATTGAAACTGGTTTCCTTTCGACGTCTGCGTACACGCCTTCAGTCGCAGAACCCGAAAAAAAAGATAATACTCGTCTCCGTTACCTGCGCCATGAGCTGCTGGAACTTCTCGTGGTCTCTGGCGCCGCCCTCGACGCCCTCCGAGACGCCGATGACGCCCCAGACCCACGTGGGCGACTGTTCGGTGGCGTTGAGCCATGCGTCCGTGACCGCTTCGTGCAGTCTCGAGGTGCCCGGCGTCGACTTGCTGCTGCTCGCGTCTTGCTCGTTCAGTTTGCCGCTGGTCGTCTCTGTAGATTTGTGTGCGGTTGTGTAATTAGTGATTTTATGTCGTTGCGCTTCTTGAGAGTGTCAACTTTTGACTTTTGTACTTTATTGCGTACCGTCTGTTCGCTCGACCTCCGCCAACTCGCGCCACGACGTGAACAGCAGACGTCGGTCGGCCTTGCTCAATTTGTGCTTCGTTTTCGGCATTTTTAATCCGGCTGTGAATTCAGTGACGTAGTTTTGTCTGCAGTAGTCGCAATTTATAGTCGACAATTCTTTCTGCACGTGAAACAAGTCATATTATTGCAGGTGGTGGAAGCCGTATTATCTCGAAACTCTATAACGAAGTGCAAACCTCGTCATATTAATTGATTGAATTACATAGTTAACGTTCCGAGTGTGTGCGTGTCCGAGTGAAAACCGATTTTCGAAAACAAGTACGGGTTTAGGTTGCAAGGAGCGAACACGTAGGGTTTCAACATTTCGGTTCACGCCCGCATCTGGTTAAGAGGCTACAAGAAATGAAAATTCATTTCCGTAACTAAGAATGTGTATTTTCACAAAGTATGGATTCAATTAATAAAGGTCTCATTGATTGATACCTGGAGTATGCACCGTTCAACAAAACCATCAATTCAATTTTTTTCACTTTTGGCTTTCTGTTTAACTGCGTTGATTGTGGGTCAACACGACGAGAAAATATATGACGGGACGGTTTTAAGGGTTTGTAAATGGGAATCGGATCATGCAAGTTTTTCTTCGCAGTGTGTCATGGAGCGTCATAAGCTCGCTCAATAATGTTTTGGTAACAATTTTCTCAAAAGTAAATTGCAATGGAAAGTGTGTGGACTGCCATGGTAGGCGAAACGCTGAAATACAAATTTAAACGAAGTGGCTAACAAGTACGCAAAATGTACCTAAAAATAAAGTGCATTTGCGGAAAAGCGGAACATAGTTTCGCAGCTGTAATAGCGTGCTGCGTGCATACATATAAAGCGAATTATGCCGTCGACCCTGTTTCTCAATTTGCTCAAGTGAAATCAGGTGATTTTGTCAGCGAATGATTTATTTCGGATTGTCGACTTGCGTGTATGTGTGTGCACTGTTTTATGCGGCCAGTCTTGTTTTCTGTGACGTGTTATTTCGAACAAGACACCGAGAAATCTGGTGGAAAAGAGAAATTACCACCATCAATCGACCGACAAGACAGCACAGATGGTCTCGGTTGGCTAGAGCAAATTGAGTCGCAGCGCGCAAGAAATTACTTTCCGGTAATTGTTGTCATAAAAGAAGAATTTGTCGTTCACTTTGCGGTTCTACGGTCCTTGAAAAGTATATTGGCGTTTTGTCGGGAAGCAGTTGCTCGCTATATGTATGCATATGATTTGTTCTCGTTCATATTTTTATTTGTGTGCTGCGAAACAAACCGGACAAAAAACATACAAAAATAAGTTACAGCAGTTGAACGCAGGTAGACTAACAATCGTGATCAATCGTCCGATTGCGAACAACTCCGGAAACTTTGTCCTGGAAAGCAACATTCGCGTTAGTGACATTCAGCTGGGTGGGTGTGTCGAACAGAAAAAAACCGTATGTAGAATGGCAGTTGAGCCATGGTATAAATCAAAAAGCAATTGGGAATAATAGCAGCGAGCGAAGCATCAGCACGTGCATGAATCAAACTTTGATTGGTAGCGGCCCAAGAGAAAAACAAGAATAAGCAACAACTGTTGAAAAGTGTCGTCTCACATAACCATGTACCGAACATTCTCGCATTGTGCTGGTCTTGGTTTACTCGGTAAAAAATAATGTAATTTTGAACATAATCCTTTTGCCTGGTTCAGCTAGTTTTCTCTCTTATGAGTTGGAACGAAACGTCATTTAAGTTTATGGTTACAAGAAAAATAATGCAATATGGACATGAATTGAGTATTATGCGATGGCTGGTTACACCATCATTCGTGATGACACGATTCTAAATGAAACTTTTTTCTGACACAACGCTGTGGTTTTGAAATCTGAGCTCTCCATTCGGAGTCAAGAACTCGAAAAGCAGCGTTTTTGTCGAGTTGGGATTCATAATAATGAAGTGTCTGCTTCGAAATGACATTATGGATTTCTTCACCGTTGTGTTAGCTGGTTAGAAAAATGTCTGCTTCTAAATGAGTGAAAATGACTCAACAAACAACAGATGGTGATTGATGATTGTTCATTGTTGTTGTTGATACTGAGTTGAAAAGAAGAATTGCTGGTTGTTGCACTGGCATTGTCAACTTTCTGTATTCTGGCTATCCTAATCAGGAGTTGGAATGGAAATCGAACTGAAGATGTGAAATTTCGGCCATTTAATTGACCACCGTGGTACCACAGTTCCGGGTGGCCTCCTCACCAAATAACTGTCGTTTTGACAGCTCAATTATGTTCATCGAATGTCTTAAGCGGTGACCAAAACTTATTTTGCACTGGTTGTCAGACGCAAACCATTGGCAATCACTTCTGCATTACACCTCACTGGTATGGTGGGCGAGGTTTGATGGTTTGTAAAAAGCTTGACAACTGCAACAGGGTTTCCGCAGCGTGACACTGTCGCCTCAAACGGAAATCGGCTGTTTGTGTTGCGCCTTTTTTTCGCGCTATCAGTGAAAACAAACGTACGTGAGATTTGTGGACGGAATTCCACAAACATCACCCACGGGGCGGGCGGAAATTGGTGCTGGTGTGACATTAATTGCCAGCAAGCACCAAAACGGCCGCAGAAACAGTGTGGCGCGATGACATGCATTCGCAGTCGCACAGCACAAAAATACTGTCAAGTGGGGATTCGTATTTTACGTCAGCGTTTGTGCCACGACGTACACACACACAAACGGCGCTCATTGTGGCGTGCTCGTTTCCGTTTTCATTTTTTCTCTTCTTCTTCTATATCTCTGGCCGCCACAACAACGACCGCACTGTGCGCAACCGGCTAACAGTCGCCAAAAGTCCACTCTTTCTGATTTCATTCTTCGTTTTCAATGCGATCGCTTTTGCTGCCTTTCTGCGTGTTATTCGCTTGTTCGCACGGCGTGCGTGATCAAGCCCGCTCGGCCATAATAACACCAGATATTGTATATAACATGAAACTCGCTGACGTGCGTTTTGCGCGCGTTGAACTGTGTTGCTGCATATGTTTCGGTCATGTCGGGCCCGACCCATATAATGGCTTTTCACTTGGCGTTTTCTTGGTGTCTTGGCTTGGCGCTAATATGATAGGCGGCCAGTGCTTGCGCGTGTTTTTTTTTGTTGTTGTTCGACGATCACAGTGCCTTTCGTCGCCGAGATGTTGGTAAATACATTGTAAGCTTGGTTGTTGTGTGCTCGGAGAACAGCTGAGTGAGATTGACACTGTTTCTCTTGTCTGTCACCGCCACCACTGCGGGCTGCCAAAGCAATACGACTTGTTCTCCTTTTATTAGCATTTTAGGAAACACAACTCACGCGGGAAAGCCCGTTTGATATTGGCGTTTTTTGTTCGCGTCATTTGAAAACGAAACGATTTATCGTCATCAGTTTTGACCTTTAATGGCGATCAATCTCGCGTAATCCTTCAAGACTCCGTCAATTTTCATGGAAACTTTTGAAGAAAGACGCGTTTTGGTAGAGTTCTCACATGGTCAGTTGAAACGGAAACAGTGACGTGACGTTACAGTTGCGGTTTGGCAGCCTAACACGCCATATAATCCGATCCGACATTTGTTATTGTGCATGTACATGTATTCTCCAGAATTTTTTTTTCTGAAGCAGAAAAAAAAACGCGAATGTGTGTGCGTGATCGTTTCTTGGCAGTGTCAGATCAGATCAGCAAGTGTAGCACACACACACGCACGCAGATGCGTACATCGTATTTGAGTGATCATGTGCCGCTGCAAAGACAGCGGCTGGGCGTAAATGTGTGACCGAATGGAATATTGATCTCTGATATCTGTAATCCTGAAGCTTTTGACTTCGTTGTTTGGTTTGGAATGTCAACTCGAAGCAACCGAAAGAAAAGGAATTCTAGGTCATGCTGCGAAGTGGCTTATTCAGCTACACCGTAGCTTATCAAACACTAAAAATGTTTGATCCGGA